>CM061047.1:64944227-64962134 GCA_030762985.1 Adelphocoris suturalis
TGTTTTCCGCAAAGGCGGTCCCGCGGGTGGTGAATAAGGAATGCGCCGTTCCGTCGAAACGCAGGCAGTCGTTTTTCATAAGGAGGAGGCGTTGTTAGAATGAAGGCGATATACCTGTAGTATACGATTGATTGCGGGAGACGCTGCAAATTAATATACAAAGGCTTACATGTGTATTGGATAGCCCTCCTGCACAGGATATGTTAGATGAATTCGGTATATGAAATGGATTCGGTACCTTCAAGTGGGTTCACTTTGGTACGCCAGGTGAAATTAGTAAAAAACACGATTTCCAAGAGAAACGTTCCAATTTACAGTAATATCGACAGTTTTGAAAAATTAGGGCATTACCATCACCAATAGTGCCCTTTTACCATTTGGCAGCAGTGGTTCATTTCTTCTAGATGTTGAACGTAACCTGAACAAGGGCAAGTTATTGTAACAACTTTGTTTTCCAATTTTTTACGAGGTGGAGACATCTGTTGATAGTGTGCCATTCCAGTGTTTTTTATAAAAAACGAATAAGTATCCCAGTTATTAACAAACTATCTAGGATCAAAATGCGATGCAATTCATTATGTTATGTGTAACCGTTATTTTTTTTATTTCAATAAATGTAGTATATGAGGATCCCCATTTTACCTAATTATACCTATTTTGAGTGACTTGTCCTTTCGAGTTGGGTTTGCGTTACCTACAGTTGTAATTAAATCTCGTTTAAGTCTTGAGTTCCTGTTAAGCTCTTTTGAGTGTTGAGTTCTTTTTTAATTGTTCTCTTTCAAGTTTTGAGTTCAGATTTACCGTTCAGGTTTACGTTAAACTTTTTCCGTTTTCAGGCAATAGCAATTTTTTTCATAATTTTATGTACCTATACCTAAGCAGAACTTATTTGGGAGAAATTTATCCCATGATATCATGTGGCTACATTTTTTAGTGCCATTAAGTCATTTTTTAAAACTAAGTAATGTTCCTTTATTCAAGTTAGGTTCAGTTGTCTCAGGACCTGAAGATGTGATTCTCAAAGAGATACCTACTGATTAAAAAATACTATATTAGAGACTGTAAGTATTTTTATATTGAGAAATGAAAACGTTTTGTTATTTTAAAATGATTCTAATTTTCTAGAGTTTTTACACTATAAATCTGGCGAAAATGTTTTTCTAATCCATCTTATGGAAAAGTTCCTAATTTTATCTTCGAATTTCCAATCCGATTTACTTGAAGAGGAATACGAGAAATGGAGCAAAAACAACCTGCAACTTAAATTGTCACTACAGCAACCGAGAAACATTAAAAACCCAAAATTGACTATTCTGGTAGTTGCTGGCATCTTTGATTGACATAACAAATCCCACTTTTTTTAAAATTTATTTATTGGCATTATATAATGTATATACAGCCATATTAACATAATATTTACAAGTTCTATTTACAGGTTTAAATGTATTTGTTTATTTCAACTATAAATTCATAGAGTCTGAGGAATGCCGAGTTCTAGCCCCTCTTTTGGCCAGTGTATCAACTTTTTCATTACAAACAATCCCTTTATGACGATTTTACGTTTATATTTTCGTTTGCAAGTTGTGCCAGGTAAGTCAGAATTTGGGAAAAAAGTGGGTGATGAGCTCTCTTCGTATTTTCTGCTTTCAAAAACTGTAGGGCGCTCAAGGAGTCGGAGAATAGCAATACTTCATTTGATATTCATCAACCCTAGCCTCCTTATGTATCTTAGTGCATTCAGAATGTACTTTCCATCACTTTATGTACTTTACACAGAATGTACTTTCCATGTACTTACCATCACTTCCGCCGAATAACTTGAGCAATAGTTGGAAGTTTGAAAGCTTCAAAATGGTTGTTAGATGCATCTAAAAAGGCCCAACCAACTCCGTCTCCAAATTTAGCGCCGCCAGTAAAAATCCTCAGATGCTGTGGCCAGCGGTTGATTATGTATTTCGAGAAATGGCTATTGGTCTCGATTATCAGCATATTTTTAGGAGCATGGTATCGTTGCACATTGACTTTGAAGACGATATTTTCGAAAGCAATTTCGTACTGGCAGCAGTTTCGTAAAATCCCACATCGAAAGAACTTTCGTAAATATCACTTACTCGGCGCGGAATATAAAGAAGAAAGAATTAAATGTTGTTTAGATGAGTTTCTTCATAATTAACTGAAGCTATTGTACGGCCATCTATAACGTAGTTTTGGAGAAAGGAGGAAGTAGCGTTCCCACGGTACAGGAAATATTGTGGTCACCGACTAGCAATGTTTTCGTTGACAGGAGATCGTTGACACCCGACGCATAAAAGCTACAATAGGGAAGGACCTCTCATTGTTTGCAAAACAAGTTAAGAGGTTTTTGCCTAGGGCCGACCCGGAACATAAATATGTCCACCCCCGACTTCCGAGCCAATGTTTACACAATATGGATTTCACGGTTGTAGGTGGCATTTTTGAAGAAGTGAGGGGTCGTGAAACTACCCTTTCAGCAATATGAGGAACCCTCCGGGTAAGGGGTGGAAGGGCACCGAACTCTTGTGGGCACTGAGGGGGTGAACGATCTGTGTACACCAGGATGTCCGGGGTCAACAGTCTGTCACGGTACCATTTCAATATTATGCCTTTCTTTGTAGGTACAATAAGTTAACTAGTTCCTGTTTCGAATCGTGCGGTGACCTCTAGGAAAGATTTCTCCTCGGGTGTTTCACAATGTCCTACCTCAGAGCTATTGTGCGGAGAAATGCTTCTGGGTTAGTGACCTGATGTTGCTTCCATTTCTCTCGATTTTTTCTAGTATTTAGTGTGGGATACTGTCCCATCACCCCTCATGAATTCTGAAATTTCATGTGCTTAATCACCCTTTTAAAGCCCTATTTAACGTTAAACTTAATACAATCAATCATAAAGAACTCTAATAATGTTATTGGGTACTACCTAATGCAGGTGTGACTGCTAATAGTGACCAGTGCAAATCATTATAAATTTGCCTATGCCTATGAAAATCCTACACTGCACACTGCACTAATAGTCGAAACCCTTTTCAAACGCGGGCAAAAGCTTAGAATAAGGACGTGGTTTGAGGTTCTCAATTATTGCTTTCTATCATTCAATGCCTTGTCAATGTAGAATGATAAGGTTGCCATAGAAGCACGTGGAAGTAAAGGACGCCTGGCCACTCAAAATTGATAACGTTCATTTGACCACGTCTCTCAGCTACGAGTTGGCGTTTTTGCCAATGACGGACAGGAAGTGTATTTCACTCATATTACCTGGACATTTAATTATATATTTTAAGTTTCTGATTTGTTTATAGCCTTTGGTCAACGTTTATTAAGTTTTTTTGTGTATTGTATGATTGGTTGCTTGGTTTCGGGGGGTGGTGAGTTCTTTGGTTCGACATGCTGGCACTTGAAATTTTAGCTCAAAACTTTGTAGTAGTCGACAGGGGGTGGTGGCTGATTCTAAAGCTCTGCTTTATCCTTGCATGTGCTTAATCACCCTTTGAGAGTCGCAAGCCCCGGGATATTTATTGGAACGTTAAACTTAATACAATCAATCATAAAGGGACTCTAATAATGTTATTGGGTACTACCTAATGCAGGTGTGACTCTTCCATTTCCTCTGCTAATAGTGAATTATCTTTTGATAGGCAGAAGACATACTACATTGCAAATATTCATTATAAGGACTATTGCCTTTTCTGTACGCCTTTATTTCTTCTCTCACCTCGTGGGATTTTGTTTTCTTGCGTTGTTTTCTTCTTTATTTTTCTTTATTACATTGAATAACGTATTGTAAACTTTACTATCCAATTCTGAATATATAATTCTTGTAGTTCGTTGCATGAATAAATATTCTACCTTGATGAGTATAGTAGAGTCATGAATATAGGTGAGTATAGTAAGGTTGAGCCTTAATTAACATGACATATGTGGTTAGGTACGACTCAGCTATCTCCCTAAAACCGGAATATTTGACTCAATCATTAAATAAATAGTTTAAAGTCATAATAAATTAAATATAATGTTTTAATAAATATAGTTCATTTGAAAGATCTATAATAACAATTACAGGCGTTTATGATAATGCTTTTTCATTTTTTGTTTTATTTGGTCCTACATCTTACTAGTTAGGAGCAGGAATTATCTATAAATCTTGTGGTAATTTTTCTTAATTCTCCGTTCAGGTGGAAGTGGCGGTGGGCGTTCAATTATGCTGTTAATTAATCCATTTGAATGGTTGATAATGGAAATTTGTAGACGTTGGTATGATTCCTTGACGACTTCTGAAACTTCGGTGAGATCCAGATCGGAAAGCAATAGTGAGTTTTGTACGAACCATGGGGCCCCAGTGATTAACCTCAATACCCTGTTCTGAATCGTCTGCACCTTTTGTACATGGGTTTTGGCTGCTGATCCCCATAATCCACAGGCATACTGCCAGATTGGACGAATAAGCATACATAGGAGACGTTTGGAATGGAGTGGCAGAGAGGATTGATCACACATGAGAAGGTTGAGCTGCAATATTCTGCTGCGGCATCTGGCTGGCATCTTCCTTGCGGCCTTTGATGTGATTGGCCCATGTGAGCCTAGAGACCAGAATGAGCCCTAAATATTTGACTCTGTTAGAGTTAGGTATCGGAGTGTCATTCAGTTTGACTAGAAGAGCCCTAACATTTTTGCTGTAGGTGAAGGTAACCACTGCTGACTTGGTGGAATTCATGCGCACTCGCCGTTTGTCATAGTGACCTAATGTATTACCGAGGAACAAAGCAGTTAAGTGTAGAAAGAATGAAAGGACACACACATGATAACAGAAGAGCTTTTAGTGAAAACAATCAAAACTCACATAGTAAAAAATTATCCCGCTGGTTTTGCCAAGCATATTGCCCTCACAAAACATGACCCTATAGTAGAAGAAAACAGGTTTATTTGCTGTTTAGGGAAAAAATTTGAAAAAAGAAAAATCAAAGAAGTTGCTTATATTATCAAAAATGAAGACCATAAAACAGATGTAAAAGGGCTCACAGCAGTACATCATAATCTTTTGAAATAAAATCAGCAGCTTCATCCATCAATAACCACCTGAGTAGATTAAATATCCCTTTACCTACACTAATTATTTTTGAAATTCCCTCCTAAACATTTAAGTATTCATCCCACCAACAACTCCATGCTGCCTCCAAACCATACCAATACTTAATGTCAGCATCAACTCACATTGTTTATTATTCTCAGCTAAAACTTCTAATGTAAAATATAACACATTACTGCTACTACATAAATTGTATTTACATTTAGTATAATATATGAATATAATACGAAGATTTACTGAAATTCACTCACGATTATGCTGCCTGGCTGGAACTTTTTCATAGAAATTTATTTATTTATTTCAATAGAGACACATACATATGATCATAGTACAAACAGAACTAGGCTAATTGCCTAGCTTACTTTTCCAACGGTAGGCTTGGCCCGTACTGTTGGTCAAGGTCTAGGCGTTTTTCCCATAATTTCAAACATAGCACGTTGACATAACATCACATATGCGTCTACATAATCTACACATACCCTAAATAT
Organism: Adelphocoris suturalis; assembly: GCA_030762985.1. Classification (NCBI taxonomy): domain Eukaryota; kingdom Metazoa; phylum Arthropoda; class Insecta; order Hemiptera; family Miridae; genus Adelphocoris; species Adelphocoris suturalis. Next base: position 64,949,816 of record CM061047.1, read on the forward strand.
TATAACTACAATGGTATTTGATGTCCCTACCTATCTATAAGTAATGAAACAATTTCAAACATTTCACGTTGATATAGTAAAATGATTGCGTTTTATAATATTATACAATAATATGTAATAATATTTGATGTTTCATATAATGTAATTGTTTTATATTATAACATTTAAATAGCATAAACAAATTAGCATAGTTAGTTATACATAAATGTGTTTAGCATAGTTTCGCAATCCACTGCACCATTTTTCACAAGCCACGTTAAAATTTGCTTTTTGTAGTTTGGTCTAGTATAATTTTGATCTCTTTTCATATGACTATCTAGCGCTCTGTGAATGATGTACGTAATAAATTTTGGACTGTGTGTGGACAGCGTTAATCTTAGTATTGGTACAATTACATCCCCTGAGACTACGTATCTGGTGGTATATGCTGGATTACGCTGTGAATTTATTATTTGTGGATACTTATGGAATCGCAAAAGTAAATTTTTAACATATAGTTGCCTTATGGTAAACAGCTTTGCTATATTATATATATTTATAGATGGCATCCTAGACGGTAATGACAACATTATTTTCATAATGATTTTCTGGCGTACGTGTAATTTATTTATATGTGAGGAGTATGTCCCCCCCCCCCCCCCATGCTATTATTCCATATTGAAGCACAGACTGTAGCATACTGTAATAAATAAGTTTTATCGTATCTCTCGGAAGTGAGTGTCTAATGTTGTAAAAAATGTACATAAATTTCTTAATCTTATCGAGAGTATAATCAACATGGGGTTTCCAATTTAGCTACTATCCAAGGGCGTACGCAGACTTTTTGCTCTACTGGGGCCAACGGTAATTTTACAAGACCGATGTTGGCAAAAACAATCATGAACAAAATGAGGGTAAATGCAAAGTTATAATTTATATAAAATGTAATGAACTGAGAACACCTTGAAAATTATTATCACTGCAACATCAAACGCTTTGGGTTTTCACAAGAAAGATTCAAAACTTCATCAACGATTTTTCTTCTCTTGAGGACCAACCTTCTGTGTACATTCAATAGGCATAGTTCGCTGAGACGAGCTCCTGACATGGTTAACCTCAACGATGTTTTAACCCTTCCCAACGTGCTGAATGACCTTTCAATTGTACACATTGTGCACGGCTGTGCGAGAAGAAAGTTTAGCGCTTGGTCTCTTGCAGTACATCCACTTCATTCAATTTTTCTTTAGTAAGACCCTTTTTTCATCCAAAATGTATGCCATAGCTCAGCCTCAGTTTCAATGAGGGTACCCAAACCATAAGAATTACAAAAGTGGTTCAGTCGCTGTTTGAAGTTCTTCCTTTGACATTTCCAACATCTTCGATGGATGAACTACCAATCCCGCTAAAGCTGTTATATTATCATCCGAAAATCGGTCTTGTAATGAACTTGGTAGTGAATCCAAATATGGGATGTACAGAGATACTTTACAGAGATGCGTATTAATTAGTGTGACGAGATAATTGCGGAGTAGGTAGTCTACTGGAGCAACTGCCCCATTTAGATACTTATGCATGGAAACACGCTCTATTTCGCCACATGAACAGATGATATTTGGTTAGCATGTATATAATGTGATGCATAAATCTTTCTCATCAACACATGTTTTGTATCCTCCATAAATAATCAATCTTGACTTTTTTGTGTTCAAAGTTACATAGTTTTCGTAGAACCATTTCCTACCACGTTGATCACTAGGTTTGCATTGGCAAATACATTTTTCCATGTGCCATCTTTGTAAAGTTTAATAGAATAAGACTCAAGTATTTGAACGTAACGTAAGGTTTATATTTTTACTCTAAATTCCAAGACAGTAAACACAGGAATATTCAACCCCGATGATCCAATAACAACATATTTTATTATTGGTTTAATAATAACTTGAGAACAACTCCATACAATCTTCAACTAACACGGCAGTGCCATCCGCTAATAGATACACCTTAGTGTTTTGTAATTCTAGAAGGGCCACTTCGTTTATATTTATAAATGGGTTTCCCCAACTTCGTCGCGAGTGATTTAGTTCGTTTAGTTCGTACGTATCAGCCAATGGCTTGAGGCAATCGCAGCACATATACGAGGCCGAGAACAACCTGTCATCGGAGGACGACAACAGTAGAAAAACTCCGGTCTCGATTACCAACTGGAGCACAAAGCCTCTGATGAACCCATGAAATGTAATTCGATCCCCGTTACATCCGTCGCTCTGTTAGGCAACAGTTTTCAGGGATCTGCTCTCCCTCTCCGGTGAACTATCTTATCGTCCCCGACCCTTATCCAGGTTGGATTTCAGTTCATTAAGGAAAAATCTTTAAAGGCCGTCTGGCTCCAGGTCGAGAACAGCTAAAGTTTCAATTCCTCCTGATTGTCCGCCCATAAAATTAGAGTGAAGTGAATGCAATGTGAATTTGGTTCATATTTGCCTTTTTACTCATAACCACAGTGTTCTACTTTACTGAAATTACTTAGGGTGTTGGGGCCAGTGTTTGACACCTTAAGAGGCATTTTCACTTTGACAAGCAATTAAGTTATGTTTTTTCGTTTGTTCAAACTTGAAGCTTACATCTATTGCTGTTGCTAATCAGGATGTCCTCAAACTGCTCGGTATTCAAAAAATCACTAATTCAAGCCACAAAACATCATAAATTCGTTTTTTCGAAATCAATTTTTTGACCCAGTATTTGACAGCCACATTTTTTTTTTTTTGTACCTGTGATTGACACCCTATTACTGACACAGCAGTTCTTCTGCAATAAATGATTCCTTGTATCAACAAAACATTTTATTTCAACATTTTACAAGTAAATTGAGCATTTGAACTTAGTTTTATTAATCTAAATATAAAATTAATACGAGTATTCATAAAGACAAAGTTGAAAATATCACCGGATGTTTCATCACAAAATAGGTATAATGTTTTCTTGATACTATATGCACAATACGATTCTAATGGTAAACTAGCAGCTTGTGAGTTGCTATGTATTTATATAAATATAAAAAATAAAGAACGAATGACAAGAACGAATAGAGATCCATATTGACAGCACTGTCAATCACTGAGTGGAGCATCAGTTTGGGAACTAGTAATTGACATTTGCATTTTCACATGTTATCTTTGATTATTTTCAAAAAAATGGTAGCATAAATGCAAGCTACACAAAAAACTGATTGAGAAAAACCATGGAAACAATCGAATTTGAAAATGTGGAGGGTATGGTGAAGCAGAATAAAACGCTTACCTCCTTAGCAAAATCACAAGAAACAGCACCAAAGAAATTACAACACGAGGTTCTGTTGGGTAACCTTCTCCAGATTTCACAAAAACCCGCCTGAAACCTTTTCTCGCCTTTATACTTTACTGAGAAGGTATTTTGCCTCAAAATTCAAATGGATGAAGCCCGTAAAACACTTTTAAATGCCTTATTATTAAAACTTCTTGGTGAGATGTCAATCACTGGTCCGTCCACCCTACTGAATTTCGTCAGGAATTGAAAGGTCACATTTGTCTTAACCTGATGAAACGATGTCCACAATCTTGACTATTCGGCCACAAGACCAAGAGAAAATGAGGAACTGAGGCAATACTTTTCGAACTTTAGCATTCAACTATTCCACTTGTTATAGTGAAGTGGATTCCACATGTTACTGGTACTGATGCATGACATTGAGAAGGTATGTACATCATATATTAGCTGCAAGAATTTTTAAGTCCCATTGCTCTTTAATAGTAAATTAGTGTGATCAAAATTACCGCTACCATATTTTTCATGATTTAGTAATTGAAATTGGCAAATATTATAGTCATTATATATACGTTAACAACTTAAAAGATTTCGAGATCTCAATTTTTCAATATTTCACCCCTAATTACTACTCCGGGTTAATCAAAATTAATGTCACTGTATCCAAGGGTGATGTATGATTTTTGACCCAAATTTCATCAAGTTTGGTCCAGTAGTTTTGGAGAAAAGCTTCGGACGTCGAACAGTGAGGCGAAACATCCCAATACAAAGTAGTAGCGTGTGGTCGAACATTGTCCGAATATTAGTCCTGGTCGGTTTATATTTATATTTCCCTGGTTTAATCGTCCAGGTGTCCCGTCAATTTTAATTCCTATACTTGGGATAGTTCAAGAATGGATTACATCCGATGATGTAACTAATATTCGGATTGTTGATTTTATGGGTAAAATTACTCGGTTATCTACTTCTAATAGTCGGAATTCATTTATGTTAAGTTCATTAGTTGGTTTTATATATGATTCTATTTCAATATTTTTTATATCTGAATATTCATATGATCAATATCATTGATGTCCAATTGCTTTGATTGTTATTATTGGTTTATTTATTTCATCTATGATATATAGAATTTTTAGAGATGGTAATGCAATAAATAATAGTGTGATGGCTGGTATTATAGTTCATATTAACTCAATTGCTTGTCCTTCAAGCAGGTATCGATTAATAAGTTTATTATATATTATTGTTATTATTATATATGATACTATAATAGTGATTATAGATAGAATTATTATGGTGTGATCATGGAAAAAAATTAGTTGTTCCATTAAAGGTGAATTTCTATCTTGAAAAGATAATTTTGATCAAGTTGGCATTTTCTAATAAAAGATTATTCTTTATATATGAATTTTAAGTTCATAGCATTTTTCTGCCATATTAGAATGATCTAATGATGGGTAATTCAGCTCAATACTTCACTCTGCGCATGCGCAAACGTAAATCCTACCAAGCATCACTTTCTAACGCCCGAGGCATCTGAACTTTACTACTTTTTTTACCACCCCATATCATTTCACTGTTCTTAACTCAACAGTTCAGCACATGCGCAAACGTAAATTACATTGAGTATCATTTTTTCGTTTCTTAATTGACCAATTATGGCGTTTTACGCTACTTCTTGATTTACTCTTTTCCTCTATGTTATTTTCAAGATCATTTAAAACTTTTCAATGATCTATACATTCGTGATACGTAAACGAAAAAGCTATGCGCCAGAACCAATTTGGCAGATGCTTTTATACTTCGATGTCGGGCGCTTATATATTTTTTGAGGAGGAAATACGGTTTTCCGTATTACTCATCACCATTGTAGACAAGATAAAAAAGTTTGTTGTTTACGGATTTCTAATCTTTGGTGCGATTTTTCTGTATGATGTTAAGAAATATACGTATTTTTAAAGTTACGTATACATGAATGGCATATAAATAGAGAAACGGGCTTCAAAATCCTTTGGCATGAGTGTTATATGAGAGATCTGAATGAATGGGGTATCTTGGACACCATTGAACGAACTGGGTATCTGATTGATCGAATATGTTTGGAATATTCAAACTTAAATCACAGTCTACTTGAATTTTTTCAAATCTAACCCCATAGGGGGTGTTTTGGGAGAGGGGTGAAAATGGGTATTTTGGAAGTCACTGAACAAACCGGGGATCTGAGTGGAGGAATATGTTTGGATTACTCTAACTTGAACCACAAGCTACTTGAAATTTTCCAAATCTGACCCGTAGAGGGTGTTTTGGGAAAGGAGGGGGTGAAATGGGGTAACATGGACATCAGTAAATAAGCAATTTTCAAACCCTACCATTAGGGGTTGTTGGGGGGGGGGGGGGGGGGGGGGGTTATGTTATTGATCATCCCTAATTAAACTGAGCTGATTGGTAGGAAATATTTGAAATACTCTTTGCATCGCAGACTACTTCAAGTTTTTCAATCTAACTCATAGAGGGTGTACTTTTTGGTGGGTTTATCACTGAATAAACTGGGGACCTGATTGCTAAAATAAGTTTGAATTACACTAACTCAAATCACAGGCTATATGAAATTGTAAAATCTTACCCAAGGGGTTGTTTTCCTAGTGGAGGGAGGTACAGGGTGAAATGAGGTATCGGACATCACTGAATAAACTGAGAACCTGATTGATTAAATATGTTTGGATAGCACTAAAAGATCACAGCCTACTTAGAAATGTTCAATGTCGACCCATAGGGGTGTTTTTGGGGGAGGGGGTTTGGAAAGGGGTATTTTTGACATCACTGAACAAACTAGGGATCTGATTGGGTGAATATGTCAAGATTGCGTCACCTCAATCACAGGCTATTAAAATATTTTCCAGCATCAACCATAGGGAGGTGTTTGTGGTAAGGAAAGAAAGGGGTGGTTAAATGGAATAATTTGGTCATCACCGAACGAACTGGTGATCTAATGTTCGGACGAAAGAAATTGGATTTGTCTGAACGTTCTTTTGGTTTACCTAGCAAGAATATTTTAATCTGAAATATGAGGGGAGTTTGTGGTGAGGGGGGGGTTGATCTCAGTAGTTTGGTCCTAATAGGTAATTTATAAGTAAGTTCTTCAAGTAGGTACTTGAAGATACTTCAGATCCATAGGGGTGTCCCAAAATGTTATGGGTGAGGGGGGGGGGGGGGACTTGGTTAGTCTTCTATATAATTCTATGCCTGCAAAACTCAGAGATCCATTTGACGTTATCCGTTCACTATACAAGAGATATATTAAAGGGGAGAACTAAGATGAATGAGTAGAAATCGGTCCATGTTGATTTACCAACCGTCAAACCAAATACATACCAATCTATCTGGGTAACAAGGTCATCCCTCATGCCAATGAGGTAAAATATGTGGGCATGATTGTTGACACAAAGTTTCATAGGGGCGTCCCAAAATATGATGGGTGAGGTGGGGCTTGCGTGTATTCAAGTCAACCTGTGCAACGCACGGGTGAACCAGCTAGTTATCAATAATCATAATCCTGTCTTTGAAAAAGTACCATGTTGTGCTCAATGTACTCAAACAAGGTTTTGTGAGATGGGGTTGGTCACATCCATATTACTAAGCTTTTGTTCTTGGCACGTTGTCGACGCTTATTCACACGCCTCGAAAAAAGAAAAAAAATCTGATGTTATCCGACGGGATTCCTCCCGTTGGAAACGGCCGGGATGTTTGGCGGACCCGTTGGTATGTCCTCAATGAAGAAATATTTTCAAGGAAGCCACCCGAACGGCCTTTTTCGAAGGATGGGGGCGAGCCGAGGGTGAGAAAGGAAGAGTAAACTTTTATTTATATTTGGAGGCGTGTAGTTGTGGAAGTGGCCCAACCAAGTCCGAGGGGGATCAGATAAAGTTGGGCCTACTAATTGTTCTCCTCCTGGGGCCAAGATGCCTCGACGACACCTCCTGGAAGGAAACCGTGCCTGGAAACCATCTCGAAAAGAAGGACGTTTTTCTCCCTGATATTTACGGCCGTCGACTCCGTGGCAATCAATTAAGAAATCAGAGGGCTCCTTGGGTGGCACGGGGAAGGAATCCCTTCGTTTTCCTTCAACATCCGAACTCTCGCCTTATCTCCTCATTGCGGTGAGTGGTGGAAGGTAACCCAAAGCTCGTGAGAAAGATCACGGGAAAACTCCAAAAAAACTCACAAGCAAGAGCGAAGGTTAGGGATACGATTTGTTTATAATTAGCGGAGTTGTTTCCAATTAGTTTGATGATTGTCGGGGCGGGGTTGAGGCGAAGTTGACAGTTTCGTTTCTCAGATAAGATCTGGGACACCACCTTTCTGGTGGCCCCTATAGGCTTCGAGAGCTTCGGCTTCCGAGCATGGACGTTTTTTTCAAAAACCGACTTATAACGATTGATTAGCATAATCGTCTTTAGGCGAGATCAAAAGGTGAATATCGACCGTGTGCGCCCACCTCGTGCCTGTTCTGTTCTCCCAAGACCGCCAAAAGCTCTGGTCTGCACCTGAGAAACTTCGGGACAAATTGAAACTGATCGTTTTGTCCTGTCAACTACCGACTTGATTTCGCCGGATAATCCGCATAATAAGTTTTAATCCTCTTCTTATAAGTTGCCTACCGTTTCGTTCTCACTCAACCGGCACACCTCCACAATATCGGTCAAACCACTTGGTAGACGGTTATTCCAGAGAGGTTTATTATTTCAATAATATTTGCAAATTTTCGAAGAAAATAAGTAAAGCTATTACAATTGCTCCTAAAAAACGTTTAAATCTAAATTTTCTTTATTGAAATACCTACGTTTTAGGGTATTCCAGTGCTGTTTCGACGGCCTAATGATGATGTCTTTGCATCGAAAGCGATCGCCTCCAGTACTCGACTTGCTTGTGACGACGGATAAAGGTACGTAAATGATAATTTTACTTTTTTTTGTTATTAAGCTTTATTTAGTACAACTATTCAGCCTTTCATACTAGATAAAATTTACAATAGTAAATATTTCAAACTTTAGTTAATTGAAATAATTGAAAGTAACAAACAAGAAAAATAAATATATACATGTATCTAATCGAATTTTCAAATTACAGTCCTTACAAAATTTAAAGATGGCATCGTAATGAAGGACGTCTTGAAGTCGGAGGATCAGGTCAAGATTGAAAGGCTGAGGGGCTGATTTAAAGATTTCTTCGAAGAGACGTTTTCTTGCAGAAACGAAAAGTGGACATTCCATCAATAAATATCGCTCGTCTTTAACCACTGAACAGGGCTCGCACAGTTCGATGGTCGATCTTCGGATTTTGAAGAGGTACTTTTTGGTACAGCTGTGACCTGTTCACAGGTGCGACAGGGTTTTGAAGAACATCTTAGGCCTTAATGGCATATCATCAAACCAGGCTTGCAGTCGAGGTGGAGGGAAGATTGTGACATATCGTCTTCCACTTTCTGGTAATTTCAGCTGCAATTATCTTCATTAAGTCGGTCCGAAGGAACCATGGAGTAGCCTCAGGCAATGCAACGTTCATCGCTGCGATTTTTGCATTACGGTCAGTAATATCATTCTATTCCACTATTCCTTTGTGACTCCTCACCCATATAAATCGATGCCATCATACTTCAGTTGGAGCAACATCTATTTTATTTCCATCTCCAATATCCCCATTTTTTTCCAGGATTGGCTGACCACAGCTTTGTAAGAGCGGACTGGGAATCAGTGACAATTATGGCAGAATTCGACGTCCGGGTGCGAGCCACAAGCTGTAAACCTTCATATGTTGCAAATGCTGAAGCATTTGTGAATATTGTGGCATGATCCCAGATTTTACTATTGTTACTAGCGGAAATAAACCTTTAGATTGAATATCATCATGTGTGGTATAGGAATACCTTCAACGTTACGTTTCGAACAAGAATAATAGTATCTTTTAATTGAACATCAATTATCCAGGAATTGTAGTGATTTTTTCAAAAATGCAGGGCTCGTACCTCAAAAATTAGACGTCTGCATGATGTCCAGGACACAAATTAAGCACTCCAGTAATGTCGCACAAAGTATCCGCAACGTTATTCACCACTTTCAGAATAATATTCTGCGTACCTCCGTTGACGCATACGGATAGTTCATAAACGACAAGTTACACTATGAGTTGAAAGTTGAATCTGTCAATGAGGTTATCCGCAAACAAGCCGTCAATCACATTTTGCGGCTCAGAGATCATGTTAGCGAGGATGTCGTCCAGCTCCTTGACACCGAAGATCTACTTAGAAGACTTAGAAGAACTAAACCGAATGAACTAAGTGAAATAAAATGAACGTCAAGACTAGTGTGACTCAATTATCAGTACAATGAGTCTAAAGTGAAGTATATTAGATCTTAAGAAAATCACATGAATATTGCTTATAAGTTGTCATTCCTTGGCTCAATAAAACTTGTCAAAAAAAAAAAAAAAAAAAAAAAAAAAAAGAAAAAAAAAAAAACGCTTTGCCCCCCTGGACCTCCCGGTTGCTTTCCGCTTTGAGCCTTCGGCTAAAATGCTAAAACATGGAACATGCTTTTCTTCAGTGGAGAACGGTTTTTGTCCGGTGAAAACTAAAGAACTTTCATTTCCCCAGCAACGGCTTGGTTGTACAAGAAAATCAAAAGGAAAAATTTCGTGACGCATCCGCATTACGTTTTTCACTAGTTAGTACAAGGCTAAAGCATGTTGCATGCTAAAACCTCAAAAATTAGACGTCTACATGATGTTCAGGATACATATTAAGCACTCCAGTACTGTTTCGACGGCCTGAAGAAGATTTCTTTGCATCGAAACCTCGCCCCCGGTACTTAAGTTGTTAGTCACGACGGATCCCTTCGAAACACTCATGGTGGGTCTGAAATGCCACTCTAACGTGCCTTTTGCCTAACAACTGCAAAAATACGTGGTTTTTCACAAATTTTTGACGATTTTTCTACAGTTTTTGAAAATTTGTGTACAAATTACACGACTTGGTGATAGAAAAAAACATTGATAATACTTGAACTATTTCTGCGTCAAATTAGACCAACAGCAGCTATGGAAGTGTGATAATTGATGTTTTGAGATTTTTTTAACTTTTGACCCAAGTCCAAAAACATCATATTTTTAATTTTTCAGTTTTTTTCTAAAAATTGTACCATTATTATAGGAAATTTAATGCTGATCACGCCTACACCACCAATGATGGTCTAAAACGCTATACCGAGAAAAAATACGTTGTCAAAAAATGACAAAAACCACTATTAGGCGTCACCTTAATCTTTGGATACCAAACGTCTGTTATACCTGACGTTGATCAGACAGATATGGCAATACTGCTGCTCTATCAGGGGTTTGGTCAGCGAATCCCAAAAATAAGAACTTACAAACGCAGCAAAATAGATAATTAAGGTTGATAACGAATGTCCCACGGATCGTCAGAAATGACGTCATTCACCGTGATCTTGACATCTCAAAGGTTGATGAAGTCATTAAAATCGCCACCATCGCCTACCTAACCATCCATCACCTGAGACATTCTTACTGTAATTTAGGCATTTAGACATTCTAACTGTAACGTAGTGCAATTTGGGGGATATAGCCTGCCCAGGCGCCTTAAAAGAAAAAAAACCACCCAACATGCTGCACTGAAGTGAGGAGACACCGTACCTGAATATTATAGTTATCATCCTATTAGTTTGTTTTATTGTTGTATTATTATCTTGTTATATTTGAAAATATTTATATACCTTGTAAACTAATTTGTAGGACTGTTGCAGAACAGCGATTCTAGCTCTATTGTCACAGTACGATGTCCAAATGATTCCACATGTATTAGCCTAACATGTAGTACCCCCCCAAGAAGGCAAAATGCATGATATCACGCAATGTGGGCCAAGCCCACAGTGCATTCATTCTCTCACTCTTTTTGACACAGTTGGGAGTAAGACGCTTCTTCAATGGCTTGGCCCACGTCGCCTATCTCACAACTGTATTGGTAATTAGCCTAACATATAGTACTGTAATACTATAAGTTAACTGTAAATTTGGAGAAAAAAATTAAATGAAAACATTAGAGGGCCTGTTACCATCCAAATCACTCAAAGATATAAATGACAAATTGTAAATTATGGGGTCCATATGGATCGGAAGTTATGCTTTCTTTGACTTCAATTTTGCAAACAGCTGATTAAATGATGAATTAAGTAACTATCACATAATACACATAAAATCGGGGTGTGACTCAATGGGTCTAACTGCCCGATAATGTTTTCGATCCTGGTAAACCGTGGAATGGCGGCGCCGGAAGGTTCCTGCTCAACTTGGGTCATTTTGTCTGAGGACGACCGTGAATCGAAATTCACGTGCGGGGAAGAGAGTGGAATGGAGGGGTGGGGGGAATAAAATAAAACCCCGTTTTCGTCTCAGTGAGCGTCGTGGGTGTGTAAAAGCTTGTTCTTGTGTGAATATATAGGTGGCAAGAGGGGGGAGGGGGGAGGGGGTTTAGGAGTGTGGAAGTGTTAGGAAGACAATTTGTAGCCGAGAGATAGGATCTCAGTGGCCACCCAAGACTGTGGCGAGAACGTCTTCTCCCCCCCGTGATATTTCACTTAAGGTTGGAGACTCGAGTAGTGATAAAGACCCCACACGCACACTCGCACGTATTTGTTGTCGCCCGTTTTAAAAGGCGAATCCATCCACACCTGTCCACGGATTCATTCTACAAGTACGGTCGGAAGGGTTGATGAATATATTCCACTCCTCGTTGGGGGAGAAATGGAAAGATCTTGTTGAGGCCCGATGATTAACATGCAGCTCACCTCCCTAATCCTTGAGCGGGCAGACGCTATCGCCTTCCAAATCAGGGTCAATGCATTTGTACTTCCCTAACACCCCATTGGGTTAATTTGGAATTTTATTGGCTTTGAAGTTATTGTTTTGACGTGAGATATTTATGGAACATAACAAAAATATCTTTAAGCATCAGGTAAATATATGTTTGCAA
>CM061047.1:64962234-65077124 GCA_030762985.1 Adelphocoris suturalis
GTAAATATATGTTTGCAAATCTGCCACCACGCGTCTGTCTGTAACAAGTGGACCCTCTCCCCTCCCAAAGTACTCAGTCATGCAGCATGGCTAATAGAGCAAATTTTCATGAGGGGACAGCTGTGTGACGAAATCGCAAAGAAAATTTTAGAACACGCAGCTGAATTAGAAAATTATGGGCATTTTTCTTCTAAAAATCAGTTTTTCTTACTTATTTATGAACTATACATATCTGGGAGTGGTCGCAATTGTTTCCGCGCTAAAAAGTACTTTGACAGGGATACCCTTCATGCCCTATTGTCAAAATTTAGTCAATTATGGGACTTTGTCTTCTAAAAATGGAGTTTTTCCATTTATGATCAATCTTAGAGATGTGGGAGTGGTCGCAATCGACTCAGCGCTGAAAACTACTTCGATTGTGACACCCCACATGCCCTATGTCAAAAAAGTTGCAGCAGCATGATTGTATGAGCAAACTTTCGTAAAGTATCGTATTTTATAATGTTGAATTGTTTTAAAATTTGAGCTTCTTGAGTGCAAGACATTGTTAATATTCTATTTATAGCAGAAAATTTATTCTAAATAATAATCTATTCAAATAAAGGTTTTGAAATTTCCATAGATTTTTTAGCAAATTTTAATGAATTTCAAGTACAATTTACAGCATAATTTTGTACATAAATTTTTGAATGTTCTTTTTTATAGTTAATAAACTTTATTTGAGCAGTATTCTACCAAAAATCAAATATTTAACAATTCTAAACCGTTTTTAGACATTTTTATAGATTTTTTTAGTACATTTTTTGAAATTTGACCAATTTAATGTGCTAAAAAGTGCTAACCAACAAACTCATCCCTTCGTTTGGAAAGCTTGATTTAATGGCGCTAGAACGGAATTTTTATCTCAATCCTAAGGAAAGTTATTGTCTGGAATGACACACATACACACACACACACACACACACACACACACACACACATTGGGGGAATGAGAATAACCCATTAATATATCGAATTAATGTTCATGAAGGTAATGGCAAGGGTTCAATTCATGTTCAGGATGACGCACTGTTCCTGGATTGTGAAAAATAAATTGATATTGAGTACCTAATTAATTCAGGACTCTTGTATTGCCTGTAGAAGAAGAATTTATACAGTTTTTAGCCCATGGGTATCCTTTATAGTGGAGCTTCATTTTGATAAGTCAGAAAGCTCTATTGGGCCCTAAGATGTCCTATTATGGTCATAAAGTTCAACTGTCAATTAGTAAGTACCATTCCAGACTTTTGAACCGCTACATTCAACTTTGCCTCCACTGTGCGTCGAGTCGAGATAGATTCGCATCATCCTTGTTGGAAGCAACTACCGCCACTAAAAGTGCTAGGAAATAATTATAATACTTGATAAACTATGTGTTATGATCTGTAAGGATCATTCTTTTCATGGTTCTCTTCATTGAGTATCTTCTGAGATGCTCTGATAATATGGATGGAACTGAAAAGTAGAGGAAGACCTGTTTGAGCGAAAGAAGCAAGCAAATTGCATTGTTCAGCTTTTCATGATAAAGTTGTACACAGTTTGTTTGATAAGGCCGTGCTTGCTCCCTACTTCACATCCTAACAGCTAAAAAAATACCGGATTTAACATTCTTGGCCATTGATGGCGACGATAATTGTGCAATAGTATTTCACGCTTAGACAGCTCGTACCTAGCACTAAAAGTGCTAGGAAATTATTATAATACTTGATAAACGTGTATGTGCGATATGAATTTTATGGATCGTTCGGGAGCTCTTTTCATGGTTCTCTTAATGGAGTCTCTTCAGAGATGTGCTGATAACATGGATGGACCTGGGAAGTAGTGGAGGACATGTGTGAGCGAAGAAGCAAGCAAATTGCATTGTTCAGCTTTTCAATAGAAAGTTGTAGATTGTTATTTTTATCAGGTCGTGCTCGCTCCCTACTATACATCCCAACAGCTAAACAAATACCGGATTTCACAGTCTCGGCCATTGTTGGCGACGTGAATTGTGCAACAGTTTTTCACGTCCATTAGGCATCTCGTACCCGCCGAATCGTGATAGATTCGCACAATCCTTGTTGTAAGCGACTACAATCATTAAAAGACCTAGAAATAATAATTACACCGAATAAATGATTTTTCGCTATGCTTTATGGATCATTCAAGAGCTTTTTTCATGGTTCTCTTCATGGATTCTCTTCAGAGATGTGCTTATGATTTAGATGAAACTGGGAAGTAGTGAGCGAAAGACATCCAGTGATGGAATGTAGTGGAAGACATGAGTAAGCGAAAGAATCAAGGAAATTGCATTGTTCAGCCTTTCAAGAGAATGTTGTAGACAGTTTGTTTTATAAGGTCATGCTCGCTCCCTACTATATGCATCCTAACACCTCGACAAACGGATTTGACAGTCTCGGCCATTGTTGGCGACATGAATTGTGCAACAGTTTTTCACGTTTAGGCAGCTCGGATCCGTAGAGTTGTGATAGATTCGCATCATCCCTTCCTCCTCGGAAGCGACTACTGCCACTAATGTAGTTATGATCTTTATGGATCCTTCAGGAAATCTCTTCATGGATCTCTTCCGAGATGTGCTGATAATATGGTTGGAACTTGAAAGTAGAGGAAGACATGTTTGATCGAAAGAAGCAAACAAATTGCGTTGTTCAGCTATTCATGATAAAGATGTAGACAGTTTGTTTTATGTAAAAAGTCGTACTCGTTCCCAACTATATGCATCCTAACAGCTAAAAAAATATCGGATTTGACTATCTCAGCCATTATTGGCGAAGTGAATTTTGAACAGTTTTTCACATTTATTAAGCTGCTCGGAGCCACTGTGTCGTGATATATTAGTATCATTCTTGCTGGAAGCGATTACCGCTACTAAGAGTACTAGGAAATAATTATAATACTTGATAAACTACGTGTTATGATCTTTATGTATCATTCAGGAGCTTTTTTCATGGTTCTCTTCATTGAATCTCTTTAGAGATACGCTGATAATATGGATGGAACTGAAAAGTAGAGGAAGACATGTTTGAGGGAAAGAAGTAAGCAAATTGCGTTGTTCAGCTATTTATGATAAAGATGTCGACAGCTTGTTTGATAAGGTCGTGCTCGTTTTCTACTATACATCCTAACAGCTAAACAAATATCGGATTTGACAGTCACGGCCTTTGTTGGCGACGTGAATTGTGCAACAGTTTTTCACGTTCATTAGCCTATCTCGTTTCCGCCGAATCGTGATAGATTCGCACCATCCTTGTTGTAAGCGACTATAACCATTAAAAGTGCTAGGAAATAATAATTAACTTAATAATGCTATAATAATATGTGCTATGCTTTATGGACCATTCAGGACCTTTTTTCATGGTTCTATTCATGGAATCTCTTCAGAGATGTGCTTATGATATGGATGGAACTGGAAAGTAGTGAGCAAAAGGCATGTAGTGATGGAATGCAGTGGAAAGTAGTGGAAGACATGAGTGAGCGAAAAAAGCAAGCAAATTGCATTGTTCAGCCTTTCAAGAGAAAGTTGTAGACAGTTTGTTTTATAAGGTCATGCTCGCTCCCTACTATATGCATCCTAACACCTCAACAAACGGATTTGACAGTCTCGGCCATTGTTGGCGACGTGAATTGTGCAACAGTTTTTCACGTTTAGGCAGCTCGGACCCGCCGAGTCGTGATAGATTCGCATTGTGCTTCTTGGGGGGGCCTTCCCGCCTACATGTGATCATCCACTAAATATTTATGGGGTGCTAAAGAGGGGCCCGGGGCCCTTGGCCAGGGTATCTCGACTTTTATTGGCCGCTCGCAGTAACCACCACCTCTTCCATCTAATTGACACGCAACCTCTTCAAACTCCTCGAAGTTCTGAACCTTCGTTTTCCCTTCTCCCTTCGTCACCTCCTTTTAAAATTTACGTGGACGATCTTTTCTTTTAACGAACCATCCGAAGGAGCGGATCTGTCTCTGTTTCACTTACGCTCCTTGCGCGGCCGCCGGACCGGTCGGTGCCTCGTTTCAGCTGAGCGGTTTTGAACGGTGGAGATCGGTCATAACTCGGAGGACAGTAACAACTTTGCCACCCAGGGGCTTTGGGGCTTAGTTGGTGGATGACATGAAAACCCCAATTTCAATGAGTTATTTTCATGACCGATAAAATTGAAAAGTTAGATTATTTCGTCAATTTTGATTCGTTCATTCGGTTCGAGGCTTCACAATACTTGAGCCTCATACATGAAACTAACTTGGTCACTATTGCAGTTTTCTGCTCAATACCAAGGTATTTGTTCGAAATACAGCCCTACACAACGATCTGAACATACTCACAGTGCAAAAGACCATTACGGCAAACTATAACCGCAATCACTTATTGGTCACCATAACCCTATTATTGTCAGTCGATCGGACAACCGAATGCTACGACGTCTGAGACCTAAACGGCATACAGACCACCACATCCAAAATGACGATTGACCGTGCCTCGTGACTAAATTATAGAGGTGGAGAAAGTAATTGGACTTCCTCCCACCTCAAGTTTCAAGTGATTAATCTTAATACTTCATTCAGCAAAACTCTAATCCATAAATTATATTGCAATAAATAATTACATGTTAAAAAATTTGACTGCAAAAATTTAGGCATACTTACATGTCTCAATATTTAAAATTAATTAATTTGTAACTACCAATAAATTTTATGGCAAACCGGACAGAGTTGGAAAGCATATACAAATCTTGCATACGAGTCTGCAAGACATTGAGACATTTTATGTCTTCACCCCCCCCCCCCCCCCCCCCCCCCGGCACCCTTTTCTCGTTGAGAGAATTTCGCTTTCTTAATGTTCTATATATTAATTCTAACAAACAAAAGCAACAAAAATTAACACACAGTTTTATTTATTAGAGGTATATAATTTTTATAAACTCCCAATCATCACTTCTCATTAAATTTCAATGCCTATATATCAGGATCTGGGGGTCCAGCGGGGCTTTTTTCAACTCGTTCAGTACATGAACAGTCCGAACAACAGCAACTCCAATTTTCATTGATTGTGATAATAAATTTTCTGCAAGAGCAAGCACCCTGCTGAGAACGGGTAATTTGTAGCTGTCTCCTGAGCCCTTCGGTGACCTCGGCATGAATTCAGCCAATCAAGCACTCGGGTAGGATGAAATAGCTACAATCCAGCTTCCGTTTTTGCTCTTAAATTGCTGATTGTTGTGTTTCAATATCGGGACATTTTACACTCCCAACAACCAACAAGTTCAAAGACAGACTAACTCAAGACCAATCTTGAGTTAATCTTTCTGAATAACAAATGTGTAGCCTTCGACCAAATGTTTCTGATACTAAATAAGTACAAATCAAAACATACATAGGTACGTGTTGTATGTGCCAATACAATATTACTGTAGTATCCAACCTTGTAGAGTCGAACGAATGTTTATTAACTCTTGGCAATGTTTTGTTAACCTGTTGCCGATTTTCTACACACCTTAAAATAAATCCAGTTTGATTCAATCTACCCTGAAAGTTGTATTCATTATTCTGAGAAGTTATAACAAAATGACCACGAGTGTAGAAAATCTCGTTCATTAGCCTCAACAAGGGGAAAGTGGATACCAAACTTGTCTCAGATCTTCCCGATTCAGAGCCTTCCACAAGCCTCTCGGTTACCTCGGCATGAATTCAGCTAATCAAGCACTCGGGTAGGATGAAAAATCTACAATCCACATAGCGTTTTTGTTCTTAAATTGCAAAGGCAGATTAACTCACGACCAATCCTGAGTTAATCTGTCTGAATAACAAATGTGTAGCCTTCGACCAAATTTTTTGGATACTAAATAGGTACAAATAAAAACAAACATATGTTTTGGGTATGTGTCAATACTATATTACTGATTGCCAAATTCGGCGAATAAGAGCTAATGAACCGTGAGAGAGTGATTGAGAAGTAAAGACTTGGTTGATCGCGGATTTTCGGCGATGCCGGGAGTCAAAGAGAAAAACCGGCGACGCAAACGGCGACGGGGATAGTAAATTTTCAGCAAGAGCCAGCGTCCTGCTGAGAGCGGGTAATTTGTAGCTGTCTCCTGAGCCTTCCACGAGCCTTTCGGTGACCTCGGCATGAATTCAGCTAATCAAGCACTCGGGTAGGATGAAAAAGCTACAGTCCAGATAGCGTTTTTGCTCTCAAATTGCTGATTAAGTTGTGTTTCAAGACAGGAACATTTTACTCTCCCAACACCCAAAAATTTCAAAGAGCAATTTTGAGTTAATCTGTTTGAATAACAAATGTTTAGCATTTGACAAAATGTTTTGGATACTAAATAAGTACAAATAAAAACAAACATACGTGCTGTATGTGTCAGTACTATATTGGTGATTGCCGAATTCTGCAAATATGAGATAATGAACCGTGTGGGAGTGATTGAGCAGTACAGACTTCGTTGATCGCGGATTTCCGGCGATGCCGGGAGTCAAAGAGAAAACAGACGATGGTTATATTAAATTTACAGCAAGAGCCAACACCTGGTGAGAACGGGTAATTTGTAGCTGTCACCTGAGCCTTCCATGAGCCTTTTGATGACCTCGGCATGAATTCAGCAAATCAAGCACTTAGGTAGGATGAAAAAACTACAGCCGAGATAGCGTTTTTGCTCTCAAATTGCGGATTTAGTTGTGTTTCAAGAACGGAACATTTTACTCTCCCAACACCCAACAAGTTCAAAAACAGATTAACTCAAGACCAATCTTGATTGAATCTGTCTGAATACCAAATGTGTAGCCGTCGACCAAATGTTTTGGATACTAAATAAGTACAAATCAAAACAAACATACGTGCTGTATGTGTCAATACTATGTTAGTGATTGCCGAATTCTGCAAATATGAGATAATGAACCGTGTGGGAGTGATTGAGTAGTAAAGACTTCGTTGATACGGATTTTGGCGATTCCGGGAGTCAAAGAGGAAAACCGGCGATGCAAATGGCGACGGCGATAGTAAATTTTCAGCAAGAGCCAGCGTCCTGCTGAGATCGGGTAATATGTAGCTGTCTCCTGAGCCTTGTATGAGTCTTTCAGTGACCTCGGCATAAATTCTGTCAATCAAGCACTCGGGCAGGATGAAAAAGCTACAATCCAGATAGCGTTTTTGCTCTCAAATTGCTGATTATGTTGTGTTTCAAGAACGGAACATTTTACTCTCCCAACACCCAACATGTTCAATGACAGATCTGTCAGAATAACAAATGTACGTGTTGTATATGCCAATACTATATTACTGTTGTCTCCAACCTAGTAGAGTCGAACGAATGTTTATTAACTCTTAGCAATGTTTTGTTAACCTGTTGCCAATTTTCTACACACCTTAAAATAAATCCAGTTTGATTCAATCTACCCTAAAAGTTGTATTCATTATTCTGAGAAGTTATAACAAACTGACCACGAGTGTACCTAAAGTTTGTATAACTAGCCTCAACAAGGGGAAAGTGGATACCAAACTTGTCTCAAATCTTCCCGAATCAGATGGCCTTTCGTATGTTTGTAATAAATTTGATGTAATTGATCTGTCTGATCAATTGACTGCAGGGGTTAATTCTTTCCGGAAATGACTTGGTTGAACGTGAAAATCATTGTAAAAAGAATTCGGCGAATACGAGCTAATGAACACTGTGGGAGTGATTAAGAACTAAAGACTTTGTTGATCGTAGATTTTCGGCAATCCTGGGAGTCAAAGAGAAAAACCGGCGACGCAAACGGCGACGGCGATAGTAAATTTTCAGCAAGATCCAGCGTCCTGCTGAGAGCGGGTAATTTGTAGCTGTCTCCTGAGCCTTCCACGAGCCTTTCGGTAACCTCGGCATGAATTTAGCAAACCAAGCACTCGGGTAGGATGAAAAAGCAACAATCCAGATACCGTTTTTGCTCTCAAATTGCTGATTAAGTTGTGTTTCAAGACAGGAACATTTTACTCTCCCAACACCCAACAATTTCAAAGAGAGATCAACTCATGACCGATCTTGAGTTAATCTGTCTGAATAATAAATGTGTATCCTTAGACTAAATGTTTTGGATTCTAAATATGTACAAATGAAAACAAACATACATGTGTCAATACTATATTACAGATTGCCGAATTCGGCGAATACGAGCTTATCACTAATCAATCACAAATCAATACAAAAATAAGTGCTGTACGTGTCAATAATATAGGTATTACCGATTGCCGAATTCGGCGAATACGAGCTTACACTAATCAATCACAAATCAATACAAAAATAAGTGCTGTATGTGTCAATACTATAGGTATTACCGATTGCCGAATTCGTCGAATACGAGCTTATCACTAATCAATCACAAATCAATACAAAAATAAGTGCTGTATGTGTCAATACTATAGGTATTACCGATTGCCGAATTTGGCGAATACGAGCTAATGATCCGTGTGCGGCATGAATTCAGCTAATCAAGCACTCGGGTAGGATGAAATAGCTACGATCCAGTTAGCGTTTTTGCTCTCAAATTGCTGATTAACTTGTATTTCAACACCGGAACATTTTATTCTCCCAACACCCAACAAGTTCAAAGACAGATTTTTCACTCATTAATCTTGAGTGAATCTGACTGAATAACAAGTGTGTACTAACAATAAGTAAGTACAAATCAAAACAAACATATGTGTTTTGTTTGTCAATACTATATTACCGGTTGCCGAAATCGGCGAATACGAGCTAATGACCCGTGTGGGAGTGATTGAGAAGTAAAGATTTCGTTAATACGGATTTTCGGCAATGCCAGGAGTCAAAGAGAAAAACCGGCGATGCAAACGGCGACGGCGATAGTAAATTTTCAGCAAGAGCCAGCGTCCTGCTGAGATCGGGTAATTTGTAGCTGTCTCCTAAGCCTTCCACAAGCCCTTCGATGGTCCCGACAAGAGATCAGCTAATTAGGCGCTCTGGGGGGAGGAGGCAGGCGCGTCCCCCCTTCACAGCATCACCCGCGGTCCCAGAGTGTCCAGTCATTGTCCCGAAGCACATTTCCCGTCCCGTTGGCTCTGAACTCCGAAACTTCATTGTGTTGTAATCAATTAATTGAATCACATTTTCGTGGGGGCGGGTGTGACAAGTCGGTACAACCTTCCAGGTAATATCTGATTTACATCACAATGGGGCTTCGGCTTAATAATGAGCCTCCTCCGAGAGGTTAATGAATGCTGGGGTTCAACATTCCTCCGGGACCCTCAACCAATATAGGTACCTATTTTGACTTAGTAAAACCTTTAAAATGAGTAAACAAGTAGAAGACTGTTGGAGAAATGATATTAGTCGTTGTTGATGTTACCAAGACCAATCTCCAAGCGAACTCGTTGTATTGTTTTATGTAAACAATAAAAATTACTTCTTATGTGTTCAACCAAACTGGTGCATTTTTGTTCACATTTTCTTTTACTGCGTATCTTAATCTACTAAGAAGTTATGGGCCCAGCACGCTTTCACGGCGTATCTTACTCTACTAAGAAAGTTGTCCATAACGAGGCTGCACACTTCACATCCTGCACTTGATCATCTTATTATTGCAATGAATAAAACTCCAGTCATGCAGCATAATCATATGAGCGAATTTTCGAAAATAATTAAATTATACTGTTACTTTGTTTTGAAGTTGCTTTGTGACATCATAGTGATTCCAAAAAAGTTACAGTCATGCGGGATGTTGGTAAGAGTGAATTTTCGTAAATTATCGTATTAAGAACTGTTGAATTGTTTTAAAGTTTGAGTTTTTTAAGTGCAAAGACGTTGTTAATAATTAATTTTATGGCAAAAAACTTATCTAAATAATACTCTGCTCAAAAAAGAGATCAAGAAGCTTTTTTGCAGTTTTTATCGAATTTGAAGCAAATTCTAATGAAGTTTAAGTACATTTTAGCATATTTTCGTAAAAAATGAAGTTATTACAATGAAAAAATTCCCGTTCCTGCGAAGAAAAAATCGATCTGTCAAATGAAAGGATGAGTTCCTTGGCCAGCAGAATTTGAGCAGATTAAATCGGTCAAACAAGTTCTAAAAAATCACTAAAAATGGCTACAAACGGCCAAATGGCGTTAAATTTATAATTTTTAGCAGAATTTCAGACAAAACAAAATTATCAGCGATTAAAGAGGACACTTTTGGCATTTTAGACACATTTTGGCACTAAATTATGCCGGAAAACATATTTAAAAACACTAAAAAACTTCCTGTATTATTAAAACATTCGATTTACGACGTACTAACGTCTGAATCCTCGTGGCGTCCGAATCCTCTCATGTAGACAGGTTTGTTGTTGATAAGAAGCGTCGAATTGTTCCAAGTTATTGTCCTTATTCAGATTGGAAGCCTTTAGACTTCCTCCACAACAGCTCCCGACTGTTTTGTCGTTATTCGAGCCTGTTGGAGTGAACAATTGATAGTGCAGGAGAATGCGATCGGTAGTAATTGAAATTATTATTCCTTTATCCATCAACATAGCAAATTATGTTTTTTTAATATATCTAATCAGTGAAATAATCCAAATAATACCTCCAGTGTGTAAAGATATCCTGGATTGGGGTCCATCAAGTAGGCCACCACAGGTGGGCCTCTGGAATGTCAATCATTCCAGTAAAACCGATTCCAGCGGTGTCATTTATCATGTCGATGCCCACTGGTTTGGATTTGTCATCCAAAATCGTCACCAGGCATTTGACGCTTTCTGATTGGGACAATCCCTTGTAGGAAATGTTGAAATCAAGCCTACAACGCATTCAAAACCGAAATTAATTCATTAAATGAGCAATGTACCAAATAATATTGATACATTAATGATGATGCAGTATTTACTTATACATACACAATCATGGTATGCAGAAATCGCTGTTCTATAAGAAGCGCGAAGTGAGACATGTAAAGAGAGTAAGCTGTATTAATAATGAATGTTATATTAATATGTAGTTTATAAAAAATATATTAATACAATAATTCAATACTTAAAATTAAAAAAAAATCAATATCCTCCGTCCTGGACTAATGAACGTGTTTATCTCAAAATAGCTTTTACATACGCACGTTAAACATAATACTTACTAGCACTTTTTAATTCATTAGTTTACGCTCCCAATAATTTTATCCATTCAAACCTTCCATTCCCAACCATTTATCCATTCAAACCTTCACCCGAATGAATTGAAGTGTCGGCGACCAGTATACATATTTATTACAAAGCACGGTCATTAGATAATACGAGTAGGTATGTAGACTAAAATGCAAATCTCATAATAATGGCGAATAGAATCAACGGATGTTTCCGAATTTTACATGTATACGTCTAAATTAGTATGGGCTTCAGAAGACCTATAAATTAACCACACACTTTCAACTACATCCTTTTCATAAGAATGAAACAAAATAATCTATTTTATGAGTTATACCTACGTAGGTAGAGACGAGTGGTTAATCTCGTGTCACATTAAAGATATAATTCAATCACAATTACATTCTCGTAATAACATTTCATTTTATCCGTCTATAGAGCGGATAACTACTGGGCCCTCTAAACAGGTTTGTAACCTGCTTCCCTGTAGGTAGACACGTAGGTATGGACTACAACATCTCGTGAGTTACTACACGATCAATTTGTGCCATCTGATCATGCAAAGTAATTTAGAAGGTAAGCTCAATGAGAACGAGTTGAACCATTAAGTTGGCAATCTAACGTCATAATTGGTTACCTGTGGTTGCGTCGACGTCAGTGAAAGTAGTTATATCGTCAATGTAAACGGATGGTGTGGTGTAGAGAATGACTGGTCGATGAATTCCAGCGTAATTGAAAAAATCAAATGTGTAGTGCTGTACTTTCTTTGCTCCTTCCAAACTAAAATAAATCGCATATAAATCAAACTTGGTTATATACAAATAGCTACATAACTACCCACTAATTAGTTCTACAGTATTTAAAATCTGTTAAATACGACGCGTCAGTAACTATTTTCTTTTATCTAGTCCTACTGTTCCAATACCTCCTATGACTCACAAAACCTTGACTAATTCTGTTAGAAATTGCAATAAAGCAATCTAATTTGATTATAAATTGCAAAAAAATAAAGAAGTAAATTATATAGAATAAATAAATAAAAATTAATAAAAACAGGAACGCAAGAATCGTTAGTTACAGCGACAATAAGCAAAAAGGATGATTAAAAACTTTGGTTCAATATTGAAGTTGCCGTAGAGAGCATAGTACACAAATGGAAATGATATCGACTTATCAAACCTACTCATATCAGGCTCAAGTTAGGATTTCCATAGACTTACGTTTGGATTTCATCAGCAGTTCCTTGAGGAACTGTGACAGGACTGAGGGTGTTGTCAACTTCCAAGGTGATCAGATTTTCTTGCCCAAAAAATAGCGAGCTTGTTACTTCTGCTTCAAACGGTAAATGACCGATTTCGTGGTTCATCACTTCCTTGCCGTTCACCCACTGAAAGGATTCGGAAACGAAAATGAACCTCGATGTAGCACGAAATTCAACACACGATTGCGCCTATTATAAGAGGCTTGAGAATAGAATTTTCCTTCCATGAAAATCAGAAAATGAATAGAGTCACTAAAAGGACGGAAATTCTGGATACATCGTGCTATGCCTTTCATCTGCCAAAGCGTCGCAACATTGGCCGAATTACTTCCTTTAATACTTAGATGAGCAAAACAAGCCAGTTGAGTTTTCAGTACCAGATGAAAGACTTCTGAAACCACCATTGGTAGCCCTGTATATACATATATACGTCAAAAAATGATTTAGTGCCATTCCCGCAGGGCGTTTTCGGGAAATGGCTAAAGCATGCTCGATGCTAAAAATTCGTTGCAACTCGTTTGCATTCGTTGGACATGAATTT
This sequence comes from Adelphocoris suturalis, assembly GCA_030762985.1. NCBI lineage: Eukaryota > Metazoa > Arthropoda > Insecta > Hemiptera > Miridae > Adelphocoris > Adelphocoris suturalis. Next base: position 64,975,179 of record CM061047.1, read on the forward strand.
GTGCCTTTGTGAGCGAGGTCTGGAGAAAAAACCTATTGATACAACAGTTTTATACACAACGTTGTGGGCATCGTATTCAACATTGTCGGTGCGGTATCATTGTAATTTCATCCCTCTTCTATACGGTTAGGTTTTATGACCGCGAGAAAAACGGGTGGTCCCCGTCTCCCGCAGCATTATCGCGTTTGAAACGGGGCATTTCCTTTGGGGCTCTGTTGAAAGGTTCTTATTTGTTAACACTGGGCGAGAACCAGGGACGTCGCGGGTGGAAGGCCAACGTTTGAAATACGGTTGTGACACCCGAAGGTTGGGGGTGTGATTAAGTGGTCTAAACCGTGCGGTGCGGTGCAGGGATCTTTATTGGGTCCTCTTCCCTTCGAGGAGACGCCTTTATAATGTAGGGAACTCTATTGCCTGCAATCCGGTTAACTACTTGCTACCCTGGCCACTATAAACTCCGGCTTTTCCCATTAGGTTTCCGTGTGGAGAGCCCCTCTCAATGGCCGGTCATTCTATTTCCTACCCACCGCCGTGTTTGGTTGAAATAAGAGCGACTGAGAGGGAGGATAAAAAAAAATTAAACGGAATAGCTCTAGAAGCACCGAAATCACCCGATGCCTCCTCGTTTTATCTTAATTGCCGACTGTTTTGTACAGATATCAACCTCGAATGTGTTGAACTCCATTAACTGACCGCCACTTCTGCTGGAAAGACTCGCCTAGTCTCTTCCTTGTGGTCAGCGGTACATTTAAATAAACTCTATTAGACGGATTGAATAGCTGGTCATAAAAATATCACAAACTTAATTAATGGAAATTACCGAAATTTCCCAGCACAAAATTTCATATAGGTAGTTAAAATTAGTATTTTTTTTTAATATCCAGCGAAACGCTCGTCTCGCATTGCTAAGCCTTCAAAAAAGAAAAAAAAAAAAAAAAAAAAAAAAACAACCATTGCAACGAGACGCGCCGAGATAAGTAAGGCTGCGTACATTCGCTATTTTTAGCATGGAACATGCTTTAGCCTTGGACTTACTAGCGAAAAACGTTACGAGGATGTGTCACGAATTTTTGACATTTTATGTCTTTACTTTGGCACATAAACGAAAAAAGCGTTAACAAATAGCGTCAAGAAAAAGCGTTACGGTTGGTTTTCTGATGATTTCCGCTTACAACCGAGTTGCTAAGGAAATGGTACTTCGTCGTTTTTCATCCCACAAAATTTGTTGACTATTCGTTCGAAAGCTTTCGATTTATCCAACCATATTAAGTTAGCTACTGCGAAGTGTGTGGCCAACAAGCTGAGTTATGAGCATGGTTATTTGAATAATCGTGTACAGTCAGGTGATCATTCTCAATAATTGATATTGTGAACATGATTGCAACCGCTTGTTAATTTCTGATGATTTCATTGAGCTGGTGTTTCGATGATTTGATTCATAGCAGGTGATCCGAATATTGCGAGAACGGTTTGATTTGTGAAGCGGTGGTTAAATCATTTTAATAGGTAATTTCTATACTTTACACTCTAGGAATCTGTACCTAATTTCGTAGGTAGCCTCTTTAGGACATTTACTTGACGATGCCCAGGGTCCAGATCAGATGAGTGGCTCTTAGAGCTTGCATACGACTCTGCAACACATACGAGTCTGCAAATAAAGACATAAAATGTCCCAATGTGTTGCAGACACGTGTGCAAGCGTTTCTGATTTCGATAGTCAACTTGCACAATAATTGTATGAGCAAACAATGGTAAAACTACCGCAAACTATCGCATTATTTTCTTTTGATTTTCACGTACACCCAAGCCGTTGCTGGGGAAATGAAACTTCTTTAGTTTTCACCGGACAAAAATCGTTCTACACTCGTTGGAAAGCTCTCGATTTATCACGCATTTCTTTTGTACTTGTTCTTCTATTCATGTCGTAGTTTTATATTTATTTATGTTATGAATGGATATAGTAAACAATGCCGCTCGTTTTGTTGTCACTTGGTTGAGAAGTTAATCCTGGTTATAGTAATTGTAGACGCGCAACATAACAGAAAATTACCTACTTAGGTACTCTGTTCTAATTTCGAATAGTAAAACATTTATGTCGTAGTTTTATATTTATTTACATTTACGAATTAGCGGGAAGAAAGCATGGAAAGAATGTTTTAGCATTTTAGCCGAAGGCTCAAAGCGGAAATAAACCGGGGGGTCCAGGGGGCGAAGCCCCTTGCGGGGCCCGAAGGTTGTCATTTGAAATCACCGTTTTGTAAATAAATAATAGCATCAATATTTAGTTTTAACGTGAATGTTTTATGGCTTGGGTCGATCCAGAATTTCTGTAAGAGTGTAAGATTGCAAGAATGTAAAATTCTGTTGTTTCTCGCTTACAACTGATTCGTTGCTACGGAACTTCATCTTTGCCATCTTCCATCGAACTAAAACCAATCATCATTCGTTGGAAAGCTGTTAATCTTTGTGACACATTAGGACATCTAACGCGATCGATTTCTCCTTCCTTACCGTTCTTTGGAATGCTACTCGCGGGCTATATGATGATACAATATTAGTAGTTAATGATTCCGTCATCCACTTTCTGATCTAATTGATGTCGGCCAATTCAACTTAAGATGTTGACATTTGAATAGGAGTCTCTGTGGGGCTAATGGGTAAGAATGACGAGGTAGGGAGCTACCCCGATCAGTTGAGAGTGCCCCAAGGCTAATTTCTTTCCTATTCAACTTGAGATGCTGAAATTTGAATTGGAGTCCCTGTGGGAGGGCTGGGTAAGACGAGGTAGGGAGCCACCCTACGATGATGCAATTTGAACTGAATTTGGTGACATCTGAGCGATTGAAACCATAATTAATGGTCAAAAGGGTCTTCTGTTGTGTATGTACGTGTCGCCAGGTACCTTTAAACGCCAAATGGGAAGTTTTTTCATGGAAGTATTCCTGTCATTTGAAAACAAACCTTTCATCCTCATCGAAGACTTCAACATCGACTTTAAAACACATCTACGCCAACAGTTCATACAGTTCGTGAAAACAATATTTCAACTAACATTCAACCATGACCCAACCAATACCTACTACAAGAAGCCATACCTGCATTAATGCTGTTTTTATACGCCACATTCAACACGTAAAAACTCAGAGTTATATATATCCTACTGCTCATAACAAAAGCCTTTACTTACCATCTCTGATCCGACTACACAAACTACCTGAATTACTATCATGCTGTTGCATTATTACATACTTACCTACAGCCTACAAAAGATATAATAAAAATATGCGTTCCACGACAACTTGTTCGTGTACATAGTTCAAACCTCCTGTACAACATACCTCAACTTTTAACATGAATATGTTTTTTAAAAACGTCAACCAACTTATACCAATCCCTCATTACTTCTCTTTAAACTGTGCCAAAAATATTATTCTTGGTTTATATGTTCCTCCTTGAAGAGGAGGAAATTATAATTTGTCTAATAGTCTGCTAATCTATGAAGTGCCCCCTGAACCTCCCAGGACCTTGTCTGGGATGCGAGTTGACCTTCGCAGGAGGGTCGGGGTCGAGGGCAATACACCCCCACACATCCTCAGATGTCGCTACACTGAGGCAATCCAGCAATATGCTGGACACACTCTTCTATTCACTGATGGCTCAAAGACACCTGATGGTGTTGGCCTTGCTCTATGGAGCCCCAACTTCTAAGTCACTAGACGCCTACCACCAGTTGCGTCTGTGTTAACAGCAGAGCTGTGGGCAGTGACACTGGCTGTTCGACACTGCCAATTATTGGGAGTTGGGAATTGTGTGATTTGTAGCGATTCACTAAGTACCATCGAGGCGATTAGGGACTCATATACTGATGATCCCCTAATACAAAGCCTACGTTGATCACTACACCAAGCCACTACTACTGCAACGCATGTGCAGATGCCCTTGCAAGAAGAGTCATTGATATGTTGCCTACACGCAAAGAGGATCAAATCTACCACATGCAACATAAAGCCAGTCCATCTGGCATGAGCAATGGTAGGGGGAGGTCACTGGTCTGCGAGGTGTCCTTCAAGACTTAAACCCAGTAGGCCCTTTCATAACCCTAATTCCAAGGAGGGATCGAGTAGTGGTCAACCGGGTTGCAACTTGCCATACCCGTCTTACTCACAGACGCCTGCTTAGTGCAGATGCACGAGATGTTGTAAGTGTGGGAGGTATGGGGGTGATCTGTCCATCCGCCACTTTCTTGAGGACTGTCCATCCCTTGTGGACCTCCGAGTCCAGTATCAGCCCCTCAGTGGGTTGACGTTTTATCCGGACCAGACAAGGTTCGACGAACTGTAATATCTGATCTGTGATATATTTATATACATCTAGTCGTAGTTTTATTTCACTTAGCTGATTGTATATAATAGCATATATATACAGGGTGCGGCAGAGAGGACGGACGGTTTTAGAAAAAATCATAAAATAGTTAATTTTTACTCAAAAACCGATCCCTGTTGTTGTACCTGAGAGCCGCTGAGCTCTACTTTGAACTGCGATATCTGATCTGTGATATATTTATATTCATCTATTAGTTTTTTTTCACTTTGCTGATTGAATATAGTAGCATGTATATAGTTATTAGCCTATTTTACATCTAGTCTTAGTTGTATTACTCTATTTTTAGCGTTTTTTAAAATCCACTTTGGGGCTAAACAGTGGTCATCACTGTACCCCTCATTTTTTCCCCCTCCGAGTTAACAGTGGAGTCCATGATGGCGCTCCTTTTTAGTCAAGGATGGCAACATGGCTCCCCTTAGAATCGTGCCACTTCCAGTGCCCCATTAGACACCTTGTTCAATGCCGATAATGACCCTTCTGGTTGAGGTGCGGCATAAACCTTTAAAAAAAAGTCTGTTAATATTATATAGATATATTCTTCAGTGTGGAAGAATATGGTCGACGAAGCAGAATCAGTTTTACAGCAGATGATTTAGGAAACATCTCGACTACAGTCGACTAAATTTCCGGATGTCGAATCGTCCGAAGGCTCTTGTCGAAATGCGCTCTCAAAGACAGCGGCGCGAGACAAGAGGGGCCACCCGGTCAAGTGCCGCCACCTCGCCGGCCTCTTTACTACTTGAGAAGTTTACGTTTCGAGGCTCACTCAAACACGATAACGTAATCTCCCTTGATAAGTGCAGCGGCAGCCTCTTTTACAAAAACAGTCCTACAGTTAACGGACAATAACAAATAATAAAACCCACATACGAGAACGCGAATATCTCTTCATAATTACTGAAGTTTTTCCCACCAATAACTTTTAAGTTGATATTATAACATTTAAAATTGATGTAATGCTCAAAACTACCTTCCTTTGACTTGCCACATTTTATTTAGAATGAGTTTTTTGCCATAAAATTGGTTTTCAACTTTTTATTTCTACTGAAATTGTTCAAATTTCAATACAATTTAACATATTATAATACGATAAATAGTTTATGAAAATTCGCTCATACGATCATGCTGCATGACTGGAACTTCTGAGTGTTTAGCCCTTTAATTCAACCGTTTGGGGTTGATAAAAATCGATGCCGAGCTTCTAGGACCATCTAGACCCCAAATGTGATTTTAAACACAAGTTTCATGTAGTTTGGTCAAGTATTTTCGGAGAAAAGCCGCGGACGGTGGACGGAAGGATTTTAGAGGGAGTATCGTTTTCACTTACGAGATATTTAAAAGTTGTAGTCTCTACTAAAATCAAACGGCTGTTGTTTTTATACCGTGGTAAACCACTCGCGTTTCAAGTTTCAGACTATTCTGAACAACTTTCGTTTCGTGTCTTTCTCTCTCTATCTCTACGTGACTATGTGCGTAAATCATTGTAACCAGCTTCATTTCCACAATATTCAACCGGTTCTTATGAAATTTTCATGTTATGTGCGGGTTACGGTGAAGGTGGTCCCCGTCGTTCGATCTCGATCAAATTTGGAGGATAGGTGAAAGAGGTTAATTTGAGCATCCCCTAGCAATTTCGACATAATCCTATCATTAATAGCTATTGCGTATGCGCAAATATGTATTCTTTTTTAAACGAGCCTAATTTCAACAGTTTTCATCTGATTTCAATGAAATTTTTAGGGAATGAGCAGGTTATCCTGTAAATGGTCCTCTATTAATTCCATAGTTCTCAAATCATTACTCCATTTTGCGCATGCACAAACGCAAATTCCTTCATGCATCATTTTTCCACGCCATAGTCGTCCAATCCCGCTCAAATTTGGCGCATAGTTGGGGGACAATGGTTTAATTATTCCATATTAATTTCAATATGATTGCATCATTATTAGCTCCTGCGCATGCGCGAAAGTGTACCCCGAGCAACAAGGTCTAGTTTTCATCAGATTTTGATTCAGTTTTCTGGGAATTTGAGGGTAAGGGAGTAGATTGTATCCTACCGGTTTCATTTTTCTCAAATCATTACTCCATCCAGCGCATGCGCTAATGTAAATTAGTCGTGTATCATTTTCCCGTTTTTTTTAAACATCTTTACTGTGAAGCGTAAAATTGCGGGGTCTTGAAACTGTAGAATTGTGAACCCTTCCCAGAGGCACGATGCACCAAGTTCTGATCATATATTACATACGGGGTTTAGTAATTATAGACCAATGATCGGCGTAGAACCGTTGTGTAATAATTTGCAGCGTTTTCTTGTCGTTTTTGGACCGAGGACCCATGGCTAAAGCATGTGCATGCTAAAACGGACGGTAGACCTACCACAGTTCTACTGTCAGGTCGTGTAATAATGATTAATTTTTACACATTATTAGTTCATTATGGTTACTTAGCAATATTAATTTACAACTTAGCGTAATAAATCAGCTTTCCTTGACACTACAGAGGCTTAGGGATCTTGAGATGTTGTGATAAAATGAGAGCATTCCAAAAAGTGGCGAACGATTTTCCTTCTATGAAAACTAAGGGAGTTACACTTCCCTAGTAACGTATTGGTTGTACGTGAAAATCAATAGAAATCCAATATTTTCGCCATGGCGTGACGTTCGGAAAAAATAGAAAAGTCTTGTTAATAATACAATTATTAAATGATACATTTTTGACATTTTCATGTCTTTGCTTTGGCACATAAACTAAAAAAACGTCACGGAAAATAATTGCTCACGAAAATTGCTCACGAAAATTGCTCACGAAAATTGTCCCAAGTGGCCACAACGATGATTATGACCATCAGAAATGACGTTTTTACCTAATGATCCCACGATTCTGAGATTTGGTATGTAGCCCCTTGAGGGACTTCTGAACACAACTGACCGATCCAAGATCAGCTGAGTGGCTCTAGAATCCAGTTTTTTCCCTAATGATCCCACGATTCTGAGATTTGGTATGTGGGCCCTTGAGGGACTTCTGAACACAACTGACCGATCCCAGATCAGCTGAGTGGCTCTAGAAACCAGTTTTTTCCCTAATGATCCCACGATTCTGAGATTTGGTATGTAGCCCCTTGAGGGACTTCTGAACACAACTGACCGATCCCACATCAGCTGAGTGGCTCTTGAATCCAGTTTTTCCCTAATGATCCCACGATTCTGAGATTTGGTATGTAGCCCCTTGAGGGACTTCTGAACGCAACTGACCGATCCCAGATCAGCTGAGTGGCTCTAGAATCCAGTTTTTTCCCTAATGATCCCACGAATCTGAGATTTGGTATGTAGCCCCTTGAGGGACTTCTGAACACAACTGACCGATTACAGATCAGCTGAGTGGCTCTAGAATCCAGTTTTTTCCCTAATGATCCCACGAATCTGAGATTTGGTATGTAGCCCCTTGAGGGACTTCTGAACACAACTGACCGATTACAGATCAGCTGAGTGGCTCTAGATTCCACTTTTTTCCCTAATGATAAGGAAATAATAAGAAAACACGCATGAAAATGTCCCAATGTGTTGCAGACTCGTATGCAAGCATTTCTGATGATTTCCGCTTACTTTACTAAGTTTACATCAAAATTATGGTTTAACTTAGAGTAATTTTTACCAGTAAAATATATTATGAAATAAGAGGACTTCAATCCAATATTTGTCACATTTCCTGATGCAAATCAATTCTTTTTCAATCGCTTAGTTTTTGTGTAATTTAATTGTTAAGATTTTGTTCGTGTTTTGTACATTAGGACACCAAAACGGCCGTAACTCCCCTAGAGTCTCTTTAAACTCAAAATTAGGACATCGTTGGAAAGAGCGTTGAGTTTTCTATCTATGTAATACTAAACCAATATTATTTAAGCCGTCTCTATACGTAAAAAAGAGGCTAAAAAGCAAATTTAGAAAACTTTTCAGATTTGATTTTTTTCCATTTGTCGATTCGTTCCTAATACAGACTATTAAATATGTGTGTGTAATGGGTGTACGCGTTTTGCACTCTGATGGGTGTTATTCCGAGATCTAGTGATCTTCTAAGTATTTAACGTTTGGCACACCCCGTCCGGCATTCAAAGTGATCGGTGTACACTCTTAATTACTGCGATATGGTTAATGAGTGCCTATCCAGTTTGGTGAAGCTCGAAATTTGATTCATCACGAAGCCGTGACGCGAAGCTTGATGAATGGACGGTGTAATCTGATGGTGAGCGGAAAGGTGCAATATTTGCAAAGGTTTGCTGAACTTGTGGTGCGTAGGTTTACCTTAATGGTTCCATTGTGGAGGCGATCATTAATTACCCGGAGGATGATAACGGCTAGTCCCCCTGAGACTCGGCCGATCCGAGAGAAACCTGATCCTCAGATAACATTAATAAGAAGGATCTATCACGAACTATTGTGTTACGCCTTGTTATTTATGGTGAAGAAGGGATTGTAAACGTTTTGTGGGACCCCAACCCCCATCGACCGAAGCGACTTTGGTGCCCTTCCTAATCACACGGTCGTCAGCGAAGGAGTAGATATTCTGCGTATAAACAGACTTCAGAGTTCCATCACTGTTGAGTATCACTAGAGAGTATTTGATATTTTAACATGGAACATGTTTTTTTCATCATAACCCGATCAAAAATGAGACAAAATCACCGTTACGAGACGAAATTATAGTTACGAGTATCGTTACGAAATTACAGCCGCTATCACATTTGGTTCAACGCAGGAAGCCGAAATTTGAGACGGAGGCTCAAGGAAGAATGCTGAAGACGACCAACTGGGCACCTATGAGCTGAGTGAGCTCCAAAGCCATTTTCTCTCCTATTCAACACAGGAAGCTGAAATTTGAGAGGGAGGGTTAAGGGAGAATTCTGAAGACGCCTGAGTGATCACTGATCAGCTGAGTGAGCTTCAAAGCTTTTTACTCTCCTATTCAACGCAGGAAGCTGACATTTGAGAGGGAAGGCCAAGGGAAAATGCTGAAGTCACCTGAGTAATCACTGATCAGCTGAGTGAGCCCTAAAGCTTTTCTGCGCTCATATTTAAGGCAAGAAGCGGAATTTTGAGAGGGAAGGTCAAGAGAGAATGCTGAAGACGCCTAAGTGATACCCCCAATCAGCTGAGTGAGCTCTTAACGCTATCCTACGAGCCTGAAATTTGGAACGGGACCTCTGTGAAACAGGCAGAATAGGATTTTAACTTACCAAACCACTCTAATTAGCTGAATGAACTCTTAACGCTAATTTCAATGCTATCTATCCTACGAAGCTGAAATTTGGAACTGAGCCTCAGTGAGCCAAGTAGGATAGGATTTTTTTTTTAGATTCTTTATTTCTTTTTCATAATACAAATACATAAATATTGAAAATATAATGCTCTTCAAAAATAATACAGATTGCTTAAAAAAAATACAGAAACTTATCCCCTATGTGGGCATAGCCCGTGGCAGGGAGATGAGTCGTACCTCAGCTAGAAAAATAAATGTTCATAAGTGGTTACTTATTTTAAAAAGAGAAAAAGTCCAGTCCAGGCATGACCCCATGAGCGAATTTTTGAAGAATATTACCGATTTTTACAACCAGCGAACGGCATTATTTCGATTTTTGACTGATTTTTCAACTTTGAAATTTTTGAAAACTTGATACATATTCTTATAGGAAATTTTACGCTGATTCCGAATATACCACATGTTAGTATGCTGAAAAAATTATTTCGCACGACAAATCGCAAAAAACAGGCTATTTTGAAATTTTTGACTACATTTTTGAAAATTTCAACCCGAATATGTAATCCGATCATGCTGGCCAACGAACTTGAACTTTCGTTTTGTGTCCTTAACATTTTAAAATTTGTTTGAAGTTTCTAGCACAATTCTACGGACAGTTATCGTCTGGAATGACACATACATACATATATACATACATACATACATACATATATACATACATACATACATATATACATACATAAAAAAATGCGTTAAACTTCAGAATATGATTCAGAATAGCCTGAAACGGATTTCTGCATAATTTTTTTTCAAAAATTCACATTCTACAAATTTTGAGGCGAGAGCAATAGCTTAATTTTCTTCAAAAATTCGCTAAAAGAAACACGCTTCTTTTAAAATGAATACAATAATATTGTTCCAGCTGCCATGGATCGGAGTGCAATGAAAACGAAACATGTACCCATCCAAGATAGAAAAATATAATAATAAAGTTAAAAAGCAGAAGTTATAACATGATGAAGTTTTCTGAGTTTCTGACTATTTTTACAGTTTTTATTTAAAAGCGCCGATCTCAGGGTTTCCGGAAGAGCATTAAACCCACGTACACCTCGTGCTGGGTATGAGTTGTAACCAAGAGTAGTGCGAAAATATGGAATATTCATAGAGTTGCAAGAATGGAATCTGGTGTAAATTAAATGGTTAGGCGTGGAAAAACTTTTTTCTTTCAAGATCTGTTTAATGCAATGAAGCTCCATCAGTGAGGGAAATTTTAAAATATTCAATTGTTTAAATAAGGGTTCGGTATGGTCCAAAAACCTCTTCTTACTTATAATTCTTATTAGCTGTTTTTTGGTGGTGATAATGGGCAAGAGGGTAGTGGGATAAGTGGAACCCCATGCAGGAATACCGTACAAAAGCACTAATTGGACAAGTGCAAAGTAAAATATTTTTAATAGAGGCAATAATAATATTTTATTTAATATAGCAAAGTAATATAAATTAATTTTCTTAATCTTGTGTTGACTAACGAAACTTTTTGCTCCCACTTAACTCGGCTATCAAACACAACCCCCAAATATTTCACCTCTGAAGCTCTTGTTATTCTTGGGCATGTTGCACAACATGTTGTATTACAATCAGCTCCATGTAATAGCACCTCCATGTCCTGCGCGGGCTCGGACATTGAAGATAGATGAAATGGTATCCATAGGGTTTTATTTAAATTTAAAGTTGATTTGTTATTAGTAAACCACCGGTTAATTTGTTGTAAGCAAAGATTTGCAAAGTTAAACGTGGAGCTCCAGTTATCAGATGAACAATATATAATCGAGTCATCCGCAAAAAGAACTATTTCTCCTGGAATATTTAAAAGCCCTATTTCATTCATATAAATAATAAAATATAACGGCCCTAATACAGTTCCTTGAGGGATTCCATAGTTGGTTGTTTTCAAATATGAACTCTTTGTATAATGTAGTTTTACGTATTGCATACGGTCTGATAGATAATTTCCGATCCACGTAAGAGCCACACCATCAAAACCTAGTTTGCTGAGTTTCTGGAGTAACTTAACATGAGAAATCGTATCAAATGCTTTGGCCAAATCAATAGAAATGGCGAGTGGTTTTTTTCCGTTATCAATGTCATTTATAATTTTCGAGTTAAGGTAACAAATAGCATCTTGCGTGCTTCTTTGCGTGCATTTTGATTTACCGAACCACCCCCAATCAGCTAAGTGAGATCTTAACGCTAATTTCAACGCTATTTATCCTACGATGCTGAAATTTGGAACGGAGCCTCTGTGAGACAGGTAAAATATGATTTTCACTTGCCGATTTATCGTATTTTTTGGGAGTGCGTGTCAAATATAGTACATAAATTTCTTAATCTTATCGTGAGTCAATATGGGGTTTCCAATTTAGCTCTTCGTTCAACTAGCACAAGATACTTACCTTGGCAACGCGCTCTATTGCGTCACAGAAACAGCTGATATTTGTTTTACATGTACGAGTGTGTAATGTGATATTTCAATTTTCCCTCAGAAGAAACATGTGGCCCCTAGAACTGGACAACTCATGAATTCGATGGGGAATAACCTTATTTTCTTGATTTGTCCATCTCTTTGGTAAACAAAAAGATGATTTTATTTTATTATTTTCAATAATAAAACTTTGTAACCGACCAAGATAAAAAATTTTTTTTTTTAAACCCCCTGGAAAATTTTTTGTTTTACGTTTCAAGATGCGTAGAATCCAAAAATCGAATTATAACAAATCCATCCGTCCGCCGTCCGCGGCTTTTCTCCGAAATTAATAACCCAAACTTTATGAAACTTGCGTTAAAAATCGCATTTGGGGTCTAGATGATCCTAGAAGCTCGGCATCCATTTGCGTCAACCCAAATGGGTATCATTAAAGGGCTAAACATTCAAAAATCGAGATCTCAAAAACATTCAAGGTAATGGTAATGATTTTTTGCTTGTCAATGATAAAAATGATCCGAAAGAATCGACAAACCATCTAAAACGCTGTACGTTGAATAGTTTGTTTTCCCTAAGGGTTAGAACATCGAAAAACACCATCGAATTTTTAAGGCGCGATTTTGTTAGCGGATCTATTGAATAGCTGATCAAGCTCCAAATTCCATCATAGACTAGATAGTGACACCGGAATACATAAAAATTGCCTTGTAAATCACTTGACATAATGCCAATTTCGGAATTACCAGGTGATATAGATCCAATGGAATTTGTTTTAACGCTGCGAAATCGAGTTTATCAACTATTGTCCGTGCGGATGTACCTACTAGTGAAATATTGGTACCTAAATGCTAAATTTCATCTCTTAAATTGCTCCCAAGTCTACCTATAGGTAGCGGAAGCATTGTTTTCACTTTCGAGAGATTGAAAAGTTGTGGTCTTCACTAAAATCAAACGGCTGTTGTTTTTTACAGTGGTAAAATTTCCATTCACATTTTACGTTTTAGACTATTCTGAACAACTTTCGTTCCGTGTCTTTCTCTCTCTGTCTGTGTGTGTTTATGTCCGCAAATCCTTTTGACCAGCTTAACTTCCACAATATTCAACCGGTTTTTATGAAATTTCCATGGTGTGTGTGGGTTAGGGTGAAGATGGTCCCCTATGAATTAAGTTGTTCCCGAATCAATACTCCACTTGGCGCATGCGCAAACGTAAATTCCATCAAGTATCATTTTCCCCCGCCCCCGTTGTCCGATCTCGCTCAAATTTGGAGGATAGGTGAAAGAGGTTAATTTGAGAATTTCCTAGCAATTTCAATATAATTCTATCATTAGTAGCTACTGCGCATGTACGAACATGTATTTCTTTTAAAACGAGCCTAATTTCAACAGTTCTCATCCGATTTTGATGACATTTTTAGGAAATTTGCAGGTTAGGCTGTAAACCAGTGTTGGACATAATCTTATCGACAAATACGAATACGATTGTAATCAGCGATAATTATTTGTTGATTCTGAGTCAACTGCGATTATATTCGTATTCGTAAAATCGTCTGTCGGCGATTACACAAATACAACCCATAAAAATGCGTCACGGTCATCAATTTCAATAGGGTGTCCCCCCTTTAATATACTCCTATAGTATACAGACGAATACGATTACACGATTTGAATATAATCTCAGTTGACTCAGAATTAACGAACAATTATCGCGATCTCAATGGTATTCGTATTCCACGATAAGATTATGCCCAGCACTGCTGTAAATGGTCCACTATTAATTCCATTCGTCTAAAATCATTACTTCATTTTGCGCATGCGTAAACTTAAATTCCTACAAACATCATTTTTTCACGCCCTAGTCGTCCAATCCAACTCACATTCGGTGCATATTTGAGGGGCAATGGTTTAATTATTCCATGTTAATTTCAACATGATTTCATCATTATTAACTCGTGTGCATGCACGAAAGTGTACTCCCTGGAACAAGGTCTGAAAACAAGGTTTCAATCGCAAGGCAAATTTTATCTACCACTTGTGCACACAACTGCCTCGTTCAATTCATATTTTTTAGCTGGAATCAGAGCATTTAACAATCTGCCTTCTATCGTTAAAAATAAGTTAATAGATCAACCTAATCAAGTGAATGAAATTTTGAAAAATTGTTTCCTCAAAACACAAGATAATGATTAATAATACTATAATTAATAATACTATAATGATTAATAATACTATAATATAATAATGATAGTAAATAATGAAATATCATCTAGATTGTACTATTTATCCTTATGTAATGGCACTTTATTGATTTCTCCAACATGATATACTTATTTTTGTATTAAGAATTTAAAAAATGTAATATTTAAGAACCTACAGGCTCATTGTAACAACTCGTTTTCCCTGTTGCGGGTATCACCCATTAGGGAGACTATATTTCTTTCATTTGTTGTAGGTGAATTGTTTTTGTCATAATTTTTTAGAAATAAATACATTTTCATTTCATTTCATTTCATCAAATTTTGGTTATATTTTCTGTGAATTTGTGGGTTAGGGAGTAGATTGTACCCTATCGATTTAATTTTTCTCAAATCATTACCCCATTCAGCGCATGCGCTAACGTAAATCACGTCATGCATCATTTCCCAGTTTTTTTTAAACAACTTTAATGTGAAGCGTAAAATTGTGGTTTCTTGGAATTGTTAAAGTGTGAACCCTTCTCAGAGGCACGATATGCCATGTTCTGATCATATATTACATACGGGGTTTAGTAATTAGAGACCAATGATCTGCGAGGAAGGGCCATCTAACACAGAAATAATAAATAATAAATTTAGCGATACTAGTTCTGTTAGTTCGTATGGTGTTTCATTTTGTAGCCAATGAAGAAATCCATTAACACTATTCTCTCGGAATATTAGAAACATCGATGACTGTACTGTATTTTTTAGCCTTCGACGTTTTTAGCTGGCATCTTTCGCAATTCATCGGAACCATTAAATTTAATAAGAACAAAGGAGTGAGCAATGTTATTATAGTCTTTTCCAAGGATGAGATTGGTCTAACGCAGACATTAATGCGGGGGACGGAGTCATTCAAAGTGGTTGAAAATGATTCACAGCCAATATGGCGGTCGGAACTGCAAATGAAAGGATATAAAAAGAAGTTTATTAGCATGACAATAGTAAGTAGCTAGGGTGGCTCAAGGGGAGGGAGGGATGTGAGGAGTCGCTTCAGTTCAAATGATCTGTTGTTAGTTGTCTTCACGGGTTGTGCGCTGGGGGACAATGAGGCAGGGAAGGGGTGGCTGCCATTGGTCGGGCGGCTATTACCTCTTCCATGATCCACCCTTAATAGCGATTCCAACTCGTCTTTTAACATGCGGCAAACAGGCTGAAGGCCTCAGTCGGAAAAATAATCAGCTCCATTATTGGGCAGACAATTGAAATTCAATTAGGAGCTCGATTCATTCAACGGAACTTTTGGCTACCAATGGCGTGAGTATTTGCGTATGAATGGTTGATCAATTGTGGATCCTCGTTCTCTTACACGGAACGGGCTGCCGATTTCTCACAATCATTTATTATTTATGCAATGGAATTCTGCAACTACTAGTTTTTTTTAGTAATAAATGGTTCAAAAAAGTTTATAATTAGCATTTTCGAAAATATTCTTTATAGAAATCCGTTTTGAGAAATTCGGAAACGAATCCTAGAGTTGATATGTATAAAAAGGCGATATCTCCTTGGAACAGGGATGGAATTAATTTTTGCGCCAAGAAAATCAAGCTTTTCAAATGAAGGGATGAGCGTAGGCCAGTATTTTTGGAGCACTTTGAATTGGTCAATTTAAAAAAATATACCAAGAACTATTACCGCAAATGGCTATAAATCGTTAAATTTATATTTTTTGCACAATTTCAGTCAAAACAGTTTTTCAACGATGGTGTAGAACATTAAAAAATGGATACACAAATTTAAGTTGACAAATTAACTTAAATTTCATAAATATTTGCCGAAAAATAGATGAATCGCAGAATATTATATAAGTTCGAGTTTTATGTCATACAAATGGTAGTTAACAACATTTCTTCAAAGCCACCCATTTTCAAAACGATTTATCATAATATACTACGATAATTTGCTCATATGCTCATGCCGCAGGATTGGAACTTTTTTGTTAAATAAAATTGTTAAAATAATCAGCTTCATTACTGGGCAATGAAATGAAATTCAATTAAGAGCTCGATTCATTCAACGGAACTTTTGGCTACCAATGGCATGAGTATTTGCGTATGATTGGTCGATCGATTGTGTACTTGGATCTTCGTTCTCTTACACGGAATGGGCTGCCGATTTCCCTCAATCATTTATTATTAATGCAATGAAATTCAGCAACTACTAGCAAATTTTAGTGGAAAATGGTTCCAAAAATTTTAAAATCAGCATTTTTGAAAATTTTCTTTATAGAAATCCGTTTTGAGAAATTCTGAAACGAATCACACAGTTGTATTTGTAAGAAAAGGCGATATCAATCCCGACGACTACCTACTCTCCTTGGAACTGAGATGAAAATTTCATTTTTGTGCCAAAAAATGAAGCTTTCCAAATGAAAGGATGAGTTCGTTGGCCAGTATTTTTTGAGCACAGTAAATTTACCAACTATCAACGAATATGCTAAGAATAATGACTACGAATGGAAAAAAGTCGTTACATTTATATTTTGTTGCTCAATTGCAGTCAAAAAAGTTTTTCAACGATGATCTAGATCTAGAACATTAAAAAATTGATGCCCAAATTTATGTTGACAAATTAACTTAAATTTCATAAATATTTACTGAAAAACAGATGAATCGCAGAATATTATATACGTTCGAGTTTTATGCCGTACAATAGGTAGTTGACAATTATTTCTATTCACTCATGGTCACCCATTTTCAAAACGATTCAACATAATATACTACGATAATTTACGAAAATTTGCTCATACGTTCATGCCGCAGGACTGGAACTTTTTTGTTAAATAAAATTGTTAAAATAATCAGCTCCATTATTGGGCAGACAATTGAAATTCAATTAGGAGCTCGATTCATTCAACGGAACTTTTGGCTACCAATGGCGTGAGTATTTGCGTATGATTGGTTGATCAATTGTGGATCCTCGTTCTCTTACACGGAATGGGCTGCCAATTTCCCACAATAATTTATTATTTATGCAACGGAATTCAGCAACTACTAGCAAATTTTAGTATAAGATGAACTTTTGGCTACTATTGGCGTGAGTATTTGCGTATGATTGGTCGATAAATTGTGGATCCTCGTTCTCTTACACGGAATGGGCTGCCAATTTCCCACAATCATTTGCCTTTGATCTCCAAGGCAACAAATACCACGCACTATCTCCTTTACCGTCAACTGAACCATGAGGTGAAATGTGCAGATATGAGCCAGGAGTCCGGAGTGGGTCAAATCAGGTGGATAATGAAGCTGAGATCCGAAACACTGAATCTAAACTATCAACCTTGTATCGGAGGCCGTGTGGAACAGTGTTCAATGTGCAACAGGAGAGCTACAGAGGATATTACACACTTTGTCGCCCAGTGCCCTGTGTTGGGAGAGTTCCGCTGTAAATGGTTTGGTATGAAGGAGTTTTCGGAAGCCCACCTTATTGAGATGCTGAACGAACCGAAACATTGGCCAGGATTGGCGGGATACTGCTCAGATGCCTGGAGATATAGGAGATTCCTTGTAGCCGAGTTTAACAACAACTAAATGGTGTTGCCAATCTGGATCGAAGTTTTGATTTTGTAATTTGGTGTTGTAGCTGTTATAAATATAATTTAAACAATAAACTGTACTTGTATGAAAAGAGTTATTTTATGGATATCTGATTTATTGATTAAAAACTAACTAATAATAAAATAAATAAATAAAAATATGAACTATGTTGCGTTATGTTTATAGATTTCAAATTCAATGAGTTTTGTTATTAATTGTATTGTTATATAATCACTATTATCTACCCAAATGTTCTTCTGTTGTTTATTATTTATCAAAAACGAGAGTAATTGCTGTGCTAGATTGATTACTGCATACAATTTAATATTAATTATGTAGTAAATTTGAATTATTAATAATGTCATTATATTGTTCCGTTTTGTACTACATATGTTATACTTAATATAATAACGTACTTTAATAAGGGGGAGGGTGGCATAGGGTGATTTGCACTCCAACCAGTAAGATAAAATACGATACTAAGATAAGAGACGATACTCCAATTTATAATTTATACGGACATCGTATCATAAGATTTCCTTAATTAGGGTCAAATAGGCTGACGGCCCTTACGGCCATGGCTTGTGTTGCCTTTTGTTTAGAGTAATTCTGAATTAAAAATTGATGAACGAATGTATCCAAACAACATACAAGAATGTGTATTTTTCATGAATAAAGGCGTAATTCATTCATTCATTCATTCATTCATTCATTATTTATGCAACGGAATTCAGCAACAACTAGCAAATTTTAGTATAAGATGAACTTTTGGGCTATTGGCGTGAGTATTTGCGTATGATTGGTCGATCGATTGTGTACTTGGATCCTCGTTCTCTTACACGGAATGGGCTGCCGATTTCCCGCAATAATTTATTATTTATGCAACGGAATTCAGCAACTATTAGCGAATTTTCTTAGATACTGAAGTCATTGCAAAGGCTCCAAACATTTCAAAATCAAAATTTTCGAATGCTTTCTTTATCAAAATCCGTGGTGGCATTCTGGAACGATTCCTGTAAAATTTGCATATATACATATATATTTGATATAAGTTAATACGAGTTGAACCATAAAGTTGATTGAAATCAGAGATTTTGGGTGAATATTGTGCGGTTGATTATGGACATTGATTTGTTTTACCAACGTTTCGTACGTGCAGAATGCATAAAAAATGCAGAAAAAAATGCATAAAAATGATATTTTGAGATTTACGTTACCAATGGCGTGAGTATTTGCGTGTGATTGGTTGATCGATTGTGTTCTTGGATCCTGGTTCTCTTGAACTTGATGGGCTGCCGATTTCCCTCAATCATTTATTATTAATGCAATGAAATTCAGCAACTACTAGCAAATTTTAGTGGAAAATGGTTCCAAAAATTTTAAAATCAGCATTTTTGAAAATTTTCTTTATAGAAATCCGTTTTGAGAAATTCGGAAACGAATCCCACGGTTCATATGTAAGAAAAGGCGATATCAATCCCGACGACTACCTACTCTCCTTGGAACTGAGATAAAAATTTCATTTTTGTGCCAAAAATGAAGCTTTCCAAATGGAAGGATGAGTTCGTTGGGCAGTATTTTTTGAGCACAGTAAGCTGACCAACTATCAACGAATATACTAAGAATAATGACTACGAATGGCAAAAAATCGTTACATTTATATTTTGTTGCACAATTGCAGTCAAAAATTTTTCTACGATGATCTAAAACATTAAAAAATGGATACACAAATTTATGTTGACAAATTAACTTAAATTTCCTAAATATTTGCCGAAAATGGATGAATCGCAGAATATTATAAAAGTACGAGTTGTATGCCATACAATAGGTTGTTAACAATTTCTATTCACTCAAGGTCACCCATTTTCAAAACGATGTAACATTATATACTACGAGAACCAACGAAAAAGTGCTCATATGTTCATGCCGCAGGACGGGAACTTTTTGTTAAATAAAATTGTTAGTATAATCAGCTCCATTATTGGGCAGACAATTAAAATTCAATTAGGAGCTCGATTCATTCAACGGAACTTTTGGCTACCAATGGCGTGAGTATTTGCGTATGAATGGTTGATCAATTGTGGATCCTCGTTCTCTTACACGGAATGGGCTGCCAATTTCCCACAATAATTTATTATTTATGCCACGGAATTCAGCAACTACTAGCAAATTTTAGTGTAAGATGAACTTTTGGCTACTATTGGCGTGAGTATTTGCGCATGATTGGTCGATCGATTGTGTGCTTGAATCCTCGTTCTCTTACACGGAATGGGCTGCCGATTTCCCACAATCATTTTTTATTTATGCAACGGAATTCAGCAACTACTAGCAAATTTTAGTATAAGATGAACTTTTGGCTACTAGTGGCGTGAGTATTTGCGTATGATTGGTCGATCGATTGTGTACTTGGATCCTCGTTCTCTTACACGGAATGGGCTGCCGATTTCCCACAATCATTTATTATTTATGCAACGGAATTCAGCAACTACTAGCAAATTTTAGTATAAGATGAACTTTTGGCTACTAGTGGCGTGAGTATTTGCGTATGATTGGTCGATCGATTGTGTACTTGGATCCTCGTTCTCTTACACGGAATGGGCTGCCGATTTCCCTCAATCATTTATTATTAATGCAATGAAATTCAGCAACTACTAGCGAATTTTCTTAGATACAGAAGTCATTGCAATGGCTTCAAACATTTCAAAATCGAAATTTTCGAATGCTTTCTTTATCAAAATCCGTGGTGGCATTCTGGAACAATTCCTAGATTTTAAAAAATTTGCATATATACATAGGTATATGTTTGATATAAGTTGATACGAGTTGAAATAAAGTTGATTGAAATCAGAGATTTTGGGTGAATATTGTGCGGTTGATTATGGACACTGATTTGTTTTACCAACGTTTCGTACGTGCAGAATGCATAAAAAATGCAGAAAAAAATGCATAAAAATGATATTTTGAGATTTACGTTACCAATGGCGTGTGTATTTGCGTGTGATTGGTCGATCGATTGTGTGCTTGAATCCTCGTTCTCTTACACGGAATGGGCTGCCGATTTCCCACAATCATTTTTTAATTATGCAATGGAATTCAGCAATTACTAGCAAATTTTAGTAGAAAATGGTTCCAAAAATGTTAAAATCAGTATTTTTGCAAAATTTCCTCATAGCAATCCGTCTTGAGAAATTCTGAAACTAATCTTAGAGTTTCTGTGTATGAAAAGTCGATATCATTCCCGACGACAACTCTCCTTGGAGCTGAGTTAAAAATTTCATTTTCGCGCCAAAAATCAAGCTTTCCAAATGAAAGGATGAGTTCGTCGGCCAGTATTTTTTGAGCACATTAAATTGACCAACTATAGGGAAATATGCTAAAAATAATTACTACGAATGGCTAAAAATCGTTAAATTTATATTTTTTGCACAATTTCAGTCAAAACAGTTTTTCAACGATGGTGTAGAACATTAAAAAATGGATACACAAATTTAAGTTGACAAATTAACTTAAATTTCATAAATATTTACCGAGAAATAGATGAATCGATAATGTACGAGTAAGAATAAAAGTACAAGTTTTATTAATACTTAGTTTTATTTATTAATAGGTTGTTAACAATTTCTATTCACTCAAGGTCACCCATTTTCAAAACGATGTTTCGGGAAAATTTGCTCATACGTTCATGCGGCAGCACTGGAACGTTTTTGTTAAATAAAATTGTTAAAATAATCCGCTCCATTATTGGGCAGACAATTGAAATTCAATTAGGAGCTCGATTCATTCAAAGGAACTTTTGGCTACCAATGGCGTGAGTATTTGCGTATGATTGGATGATCGATTGTGTACTTGGATCCTCGTTCTCTTGGACGTAATGGGCTGCCGATTTCCCACAATCTTCTATTATTTATGCAATGGAATTCAGCAACTACTAGCTTTTTTAGTAAAAAATGGTTCCATAAGTTTTAAAATCAGCATTTTTGAAAATTTCCTCATAGAAATACGTTTTCAGAAATTCTGAAACTAATCCTAGAGTTCATATATGTATGGAAAGGTAATAAAATGCCCATAATTGACTAAATTTTGACAATAGGGAGTGCGGGGTGTCACAGTCGAAGTATTTTTTTTTAGTTCTGAGTCATTTGCAACCACTCCCAGATCTCTAAGATTCATAGATAAGTGAAAAAATCTAGATTTTTAGGTGAAAAATGCCCATATTTTACTAAATTTTGACAATAGGGCGTGCGGGGGACCACACCCAGACCTCTTAAGATTCAAAGATAAGAGAGAAAAATAGATTTTTACGTGAAAAACTCACAATAGACCAACATTTTTTCATTAGTACCTACTTGATAGCGGACAGAACAGACCGAGGGTCCCATTGTGCTATCGATCCTTTTGCCGAAGTCATGAGTCCGGCACTCAAAGGAATGTCGTCCCCCAGAAACCGTGTAGAGTAAATGTGCGGCTCTCCCAAAGCTGTGTGAACATTCGGATGACATTTACCGCCATTGTCGTCAAGGGAGAGGCTTCGTGTCGCAGCTACAATGACACTTTCAATGGATCTTCACGGCAATGGCCTCGTGGCGATGGCCACCCATGTTGTTTCCCTCGTCACTCTTGAATCTCCGCTAATCCCGCATAGGTCAAGATGCATGTCACGCTTCACCAAACCGCAGTCCCCCGGCTGGTACCTACCTATAAACACCAGTCATTTCTATCATCCTCAGAACGGGGACCCTCCTCAGACTTTGAGCCATAATATTTATATATTTGTATATAATAAAAAACGGACGGTAGACCTACGGTTCTCATTTAATAGAGAGTTTTGGTTCATCCAGTATTTTTCTACCCGTGTACGCAAAAAGACTGAAATACAAACTGCGCATGCACGAATTTACGCGTCAATGCGTAGAACTACGCCTGTACGGGAAAAAGGCCCACCTACACGTAGGCGGGAAAAATGCTTTCGTTGGAATCTCGTCCTACGTGTAGTCGTCATAACCTGACGCATAGGTGACCACAGTTTCAAGAATAGGTTAGGTATTCGTTCTCCCTCTGACTATCGTCTAATAACGTTTCCCTTCCACAATTACCCACCTAGTCGAAAAAAGTAAGAACCTGTGATAAATATACTTGTATTATTAAATCAAATTCCGTTGATTAAGTTAATAAAGTACCAACTTCGTCCGACAGCCATCCTGTTCATTTACTTGGGAGTAAATGCAGTCGTTGATACTTTTCCGATTTTAAAGTAGATACCTATTCTTCGTACGTTTTCGCAAGTACATTTCGTGCTACAAAGTTGTATCTACCAACATAAAGATTCAGACAACGAGCAAGTTTGTGTTTAAATAATAAGTCTGTATACAAAAGCTGTTGTCAGTTCAATAACAAATTGAGTAACTTGGTAGTAGGATTTGTGCTAGGTACCATCTCAGATCCTAGAAATTACCATTTGATAGAGCAGGGAAGGTACTCAAAGCGATCTATTCCACGATAGCAATAGCTTCATTTTCTACGGAAATTTACTAAAAGAATCACGGAAATCGGACGAGAAATCATGATTTATCAGTATTACCCCCCCCATGATGAATTCTGAATTTCCTGACATTCGTTCCAAAGCTATATCGAATTCGTAATAGAACAAAATAAGAATCACGAACATCGCGTGAGAATTGTAGCAAAATTTGTCGAAAAAAAACCGCGTTCTTTCGTCTTTACCCCCTTCATTCTTTCTCTTTCATCACGGAATTCAACATTTCTGTTTTTTTCCCCGCACAATCGGACTAGAATTTGGATCGACCAAAGAAAGAATATCGAAAATCGATTTCTTGCCTTGCTTATAAGACGTAGCTTCAGAGGGACGCTTTAAAAAATGATTGCGCGACTGAATAACGTAAGATTGCATTCATACGGGTCTTCAAAATACTGTCGTCATTCGGTACATCATAACATGTACTCACACCAAGGGTGCGAGGAAGCCATATACAGCTCGTGGAGATCATTGTATTTTACCCTCCACGAATATGTGGGGCAGCCGTATGGGTGGGCAGGGATACAAAAGAGCGGGATAAAACGCAATCAGCCACACGCGGATAATCACTTACTCAGCGCTCATCCTCACACCTGGTTGCCGTAAACTCCCCACACAGCCTACGGATTGAAAGCAAAGGTCCTACAAAACTCGCACTTCACAGGCGGGCAAGAGACTATGGAACCCGAAAGCGTCACAATCGCCTCATTGAAGGATCCAGATCCTCAATTTCTCCACGCGTTAAAGCCGAGTTTTGTTCAGTCTCTTTTTTCCTTCCCCCATTTCGAGTGAGACGTGTGATCGCCTCGAATAGAGTTCTCACCTTCTGTTGGCTAAACACTCCAACCGCCCACCCAGGTTGCACCCACCCGCCCGCAAAGGCTGTACGTGCGACTCTCCTTCAGATAGTCCTTTATCAGTTTTATCTTCTTCCTTTTGTGTCATTCTATCCTGATCCCTTCTGACATTCTGGAGTAACATCGGGTAGGTACTTTTCTTGCCATTGAAAAGGAAGAAGGTTTCAACCTCCTATCGGTTTCACTAATTTGAGTAACAATGCTTTCTTAACAGTTTTAAGAGACATCAAAGTCAAAACTGTACCCAGTGGCGTCGCCAGAAACCGATTTTGGGGAGCCCACAACCGGTGCACAGAGGGTGGAGTGTAGGAGAGAGTTGGATATTGGGAGGGAAAAAAAAATCCTATAATATACTCGTATTGTGACATCCATACATTCTACAGGTCGTCCTCCAATATGTTTCAAGTTGCATAATTAGCTCGTGTACGACTCATAAGGCTGCAACCGAATCTACATTAATAAAATCGCAGTATGTCTGTCTGTACATTGATTAGAATCATGAAATTTTGCGTTTCTTTTCCGTTTCATGCTATTTGAAGACGATTGGTACTGTTTTCTCAATTTTTCTCTGTCTGTCTGTCCGTATGTTTGTCCGCTTTTCACGGTTACATGGGTCATTGGAAAACTGATATGAGTTGGAGGAAATGTCTGTAATAGTCCAACTTGAATATTAGGCTATTTGAAGTTTTTAAAATCTGAGCCATAGGAGTGTTCTAGGAGAGGGAGAGGGTATGAAATGGGTTATCTTGGACACCATTGAACGAACTGGGGATCTGATTGGACAGATATGTTAGGATTATTCTAACTTAAATCACAGGCTACTTGAAATTCTTCAAATCTACCCCAGGTCGTGTTTTAGAGGTGGGGAAGGGGGTGAAATGTTGTCTTGGACACCATTGAACGAACTGGGATCTGATATGTTTGGATTATTCAAACTTGAATCATAGGCTAATTGAAAAATTTCAAATCTACCCCATAAAGGGGTGTTTTAGGGGTGGAGGATTGGGGTATCTTTGTCATCACTGAACAAACCGGGGATCTGAGTGTTGAAATATGTTTGGATTACTCTAACTTGAACCACAAGTTACTTCAAATATGCTAAATGATCCATAAGGGGTGTCTTGTGAGAGAAGGGGGTGAAGTGGGGTATCATGGACATCAGTAAATAAACTGGAGACGTTATTGTTGAAATATGTTTGGGTTACTCCAACTTGAATCGCAGACTAGATGCTTGAAACCATTGATACTTGACCGTTAGGGTTTGCGGAGGGAAGGGGGGGGGGGGAAATGGGTTATCATGGACATCACTGAATAAACTGAGGACCTGATTGATTAAATATGTTCGGAATACTGTAACTTGAATCACGATCTACCTGAACTTTTCAAAACAGAAACGTAACGGGTATTTTGAGGGAGGGGTGGGGGTGGAATCGGGTATTTTGAACATCACTGAATGAACTGAGGATCTAATTGAAAAAATATGTTTGGATAACACTAAAAAACCACAGCCTACTTAGAAACTTTCAATTCCGACCCATAGGGGTGTTTTTGGGGGAGGGGGTTTGGAAAGGGGTATCTTTGACATCACTGAACAAACTGGGGATCTGATTGGGCGAATATGTTTAAATTACGTCAACCTCAATCACAGGCTTCATCGCGAACCAAATAATTATGATCAGCATGACATTTCCTATAAGAATTGCTGATGAAATGATTTGTTTGTCTCATCAATATCATAGTACATGATTTGGTCGACTTTTTCCACAGACAAACTCTAAATTCTGGCCTACCATCAGAGCTGGAGAGCTAGGGTTAGTCGCATTTGACGCAAAACATAATTTTCTAACACTTTTCTGTTGGACAAAGTTTTTTTTTTTTTTTTTTTTTTGCCGTGCTTAAGAGATGTTTACTTATTGCTGAATATGTTGAAAAACGTGTTTTTGGAGTTTTTTCTTCTTAAAATATATTTGGTGTAGGTATATTTTCTTGAGGGTAAGAGGGTATATTCGAAACCAGCGTAAAAATTCCTATAAGAATCGCTTGTAAGCCATGTCCTGAAAAAACGCATTGCGCCCCTCTGTGCGGCGTGGTGGTGGGTCCGGGAGGTATGGAAGAAAAATTCTTCATTAGCATTAGGAAATAACAAATTCATAATTACGGGAAAAATTGAAATATAATGGGATTAATAATTAGTAATGAGTAACAAAAAAAGGAAAAAACTATTAGGTACTCAATTTTCTTAATTGGCGAGCTGTGCATATCCAAATGCATCTCAGCGGATGGATTCCAGAATCCTCGTTTTTTTACAAGAATCTTCCGAATCAGGCTTTGGTGGAACCAGTGGCGTTGCTGAGTCATTTCTCATGGAGGGTCCAACAGTTGATGATTTCATTTTATTTTATAGTTTTAGTATTCATTTCTAGTGCTTGTTGCCGAGTATAAGAAGACTGTTAATAAACTGTCAAACGCTCATATAAGTAGGTAGGTGCTCAATGGCTTTTTGTAATGATCTGGAATCACGGTCGCTTTCATATTCATAAACCTACCTATGGATTATTAAAGCATAATATTACTTAGAAAAAATATTATCCAAATATCTAATCAGAACGTTAAAAACTACGATAAATACGAATAGGTACCTACCAATGAACTGTGGAGCACTAGGTTTATTATAGGTACTATTATACTAGACTTACTGCATGCAAATTCATATACCTACCTATGTGGACTTTCTCTCCTACAAGTTTATCCTCTTGTCACTTCCGCGCAAGAATAACTTTTTCTGGACAATATCACATAATTACATTACATAAGTGGGTACCTACATTCGCAAAATAAAATACAGAGCATGAAACCGAGATCAAGAAACATAACAAAATGTTGAACAACTCAAATCAGCAATATGCTAGGTTAGAATACTGCTTCACTAGTTTTTTTCTATTAAACTATTTCAATCACCACTGCAGGCTTCTATTTTTTATCATTTAATAATGATTAACAGGACGTTTCCATTTGTTTTCGTCACGTCACGAGCGTCACGTCACGGTGGGGTTTTCTATTGATTTTCACGTACAACCAATGCGTTACAAGGGAAGTGTAACTCCCTTAGTTTTCATAGCAGGAAAATCGTTAGCCACTTTTTGGAATGCTCTCATTTTATCACAGCATCTCATAATCCCTAAGCCTCTGTAGTGTCAAGGAAAGCTGATTTATTACGCTCAGTTATAAACTAATATTGCTAAGTAACCATAATGAACTAATAATTAATACTAATAAATACTAGTAAAATTTATCATTATTAAATGATCTAACTGTAGAACCGTAGGTCTACCGTCCGTTTTTTTCTATTCGCAAATTAATGGTATTACAACGGGAAACTGTTTTGAATCGAACAACCAAGCTTGACCAAGTAGGCAGTGAAATGTAGGGGAAGTTCTTAGGGGAATTTTGGTGAATACTGAACAATGGATATTTGCTAGGGAAAAATCGCATATGGGCAAGCCCCAGAAGGTATTGGGGACCGAATTGATTTCAGTTTGCAGTATCCACATTTTCGTTTCGTTGACTAGGTGATTTTACTATTCTCCATGGGGCGGTAAAATATCCACGTCATTTTGCCCCTACACAATCAACCCTAACAAAAATTTCTTTATTTCTAAGAGCGTCTCAAATCGCAACCGGATTAGTATAATAATTAGTATAATAATTATAGTTGTGTTTAGGAACGGTCTTTTCTCCGTGATGACGAGAAAACTCACGGTTCTGTTAATCCAAGGAAAACCCCCGGTGGTGGATCTCATGGTATTCTATTACCATCTATGCTTGCGAAACTGCATAGTCGAAAATTTTACATTTTCCCTATCGCTGTATTTTAGTTTAATAGTCACGCAAGCTCTGTTCGAGTTATCTATGGAATTCGCTGAGAGCTCGCCCGCTTACGTGCGAACGGATGTGACTATTAGTAGCGTGTGTTGGTGAGATAACGTGAGTTTCACGATAGGTACACCTACTTCCCACGATTTGATAACCCGAATTCTCTCAAACGATAGGGGTAATTCAAGAAAGATTTCAAGGTGACAAATATTTCATTAAGGCAATACGCTTGCATTAGCTTAACAGAAATTATGTTGCGGAAGTATATTTACATTGGGAAATGAGAAAAGGTCTCTACCGCGTTATCATCTTAATTTCACCATTAATTACAAATACTCCGGATCGCCAGCCATATATTCATTTTTTATTAACGAGTCCTATTTAGGTAGCCGAGCTGAGCGTATGTGTTTTTTGCCAGCTCCGTATTAGGTATTGATTTAGCAAGCTTGTACTGAGAATTTCGTTTCAGTTTTGTTTTTTGTGGTTGCTCTTTGATTAACTCTCAGCAAAAGCAATTTTCATAAATTTTTCACGGTTAGACTTCTGGAAAAAGGTCATTTTTGCGAGTTTGGTAGGTGATTTGTTGTTTACCGAAGGCAAAGGACTATCCACTCCACCGAATACCGTAATCCTTAGCAGCACTCGAAGAGCCGGCCAGTGTCGCGTCGAAAAATTGCAACTACGAGAATGTCGACATCCGAGATTCATCAGGTAATTCAATGCCTTGACGTAATCACATCCAAATTTCAAAACTGCGACATTTTGAAGGAACAAATGTTTAGAATTCACAGGTGCAAGCTCTGTCGCAAGAAATTGCTAACAGCCGAGAAACTATCTTGCTCATACAAAAAACAATAAGAGAATTGACAGTATAGAAGAGAGTCTAGCATTATTTGAAAAAATAATACGAAACAGAACCGGCACACGGACAACAGAAACGATCTTGTTCTTCATAACGTTCTAGAAGGGAAAAGAAACATGAATATTCTCAAGAGTAAGGTGATGAAATTTTTTAGAATGGAATTAAATTACATTCTTGAGGATTATGAAGTTATGGTTGTAAGACGTTTGGGCACTATCCAACCTTCTAGAAGTAGACCTGTTCACATTCATTTTGCTAATAATTTCTCTAAATCTAAAGTACTCCAAAACATTTACAAGTTCAAGGGATACCAATTTAATAAATCCGAGTTCTACGACAGACGAACATGGGAATTTAGGAAGCATCTCTTGCCCAAGTTGTTTCAAGCAAGAAAAGACGGGAAGCATGCCGTCTTGATTGGAGATGAACTACTGTTTGATGGAAAAAAAACTTATCATTCACTATGGGCGAAGTGAGTTGGAGGATTCTACATCTACAGGGTCAGAAGTAGAGATTAGTAGAGATTAGAATACTCCTCCTCCATCCCCTCGCAACATTTCCAGAAAACAGAGCAAGAAGAAGATTAAAATCTACATGAGATAGAACGAACATCAACACCGCTTTGGAAATTTTGGCAGTGACTCGGGATTATTATTGAAATTTGGCGTTGGAGTGTATTCATTATTGACAGTGATCTTGTTAACTATGTTATGGTCATTTATTATACATAAATTATGTAGACCTATATAAGTAATTATTTGATATATTATTCGTCTAACATTGTTTGTTGAGGCAGAAATGAAGGCAAGATATCATGTGCTATTTTTTAATATGTATTTAAGGAACTACTTGTAATACCTACGGTTATACAATAAAATTGAATCGAATTGAACTGAATAACAAGGGGACTTGTAGTAATGACTGTTAGCTTCAAACAGACATACCTACGTTTCTCTTATTCAACCACTGAATAAAATATAGCCACTTTGTCAGTTCAAGAACCTGTTGAACATGATTTAAAGAGGTACAATATTCAATGCATATAGTAACGTTCACGTTGTAGTGGCTCTATACATGTTATTCTGATTGACTGTGAGGTGTAAAGTTCAGGTATTCATTACGCTGGTTACACATTGGGCGGTTTCTGCCGCGGCGGCAATTTCGCCGTCGCCGCCCGAGAAAATCTGCTTGCTTACACACTGGGCTGTCAAAACACCGTCATTCAGTCGACGGCGTAATGGATGTCATTTAAGCTGTGGTGATCCCGCGGGCTTGGGTTGTAGTTGACTTTTCATTATATGTGTACACAGGCCCAATGTGTAGAAAGTAAGTGTGTGTGTATATTGAGTGGTGTGAGGATAATTCAACAGGTCAGTTGTATACGAATTATTTAGTGTTTGAGTAATAAAATGGACAGACAACAACTGTTAGCACTGTTATTGTTCCATCGAAGACGAAAGAGGAGAACTAAAAATCGCAGTGTTTGGATCCATCCAATAAACTTAAGGAGAAAAGAATGTGGAACCTTTTACACATTGTTTGAAGACCTGAGGAATGACGAGACTAAATTTTTTAATTATTTTCGAATGTCCGTCAAGTCCTTTGACGAGCTACTGGTGGACTGGGAACTGGCGGCGACGGCAAAAACACCGCCAAATGTGTAGACTCGCATTTGGTCACGTACGCCACTGTGAGCCTGCAGGCGGCAGAAAAACCGCCCGCCGCAGTGGCAGTGGGCGGCTGCACAGCGACCGCAAACGGCAAAACGACCGCTCGGCATTTTTGCCGCCCAATGTGTAAGCTTCCATTTAAATCTTCAGACAACTGCTCGAACGGCGGCGACGGTGAAATTGCCGCCGCGGCAGAAACCGCCCAATGTGTAACCAGCGTTAGGCTTCATGGTAACATGCAGTCACAAACGAATAGTCAGTCTTCTAGATTCATCGTGTGTGAAATGATACATGGTGTACCCAGCTCGGAACAAGAACACCTACCTTCGGAACAAGATGAATCGAAGTTGGATGAGAGAAGAGGCGAGAACATTAAGGATATCCCGCTCGTCCCCCCTACAGGTTCGGATCGTTTTAATAACAGATCCATTAGTAGGAAGCTCCCGCTGCGAGGATTAAGAGCACAACCCAGGCTAACAACTCTGTTCCTACTGGCCCACTATAAGCTCAAAGAAATCTTTTAGAGATGTTCTCTTTTGACAAACAATGTCCCTTCAACCTTTCAGAGTTGGGGCGTTTTTTCGAGCAGCTGTCTCTTGTACAGTGACCTACGGGGATAATCGACCATCAACGGTTGCTGCCACTGCATTGTGGAGCCCTCACGGTTCCTGAGTAATGTGTCACCAGTCACCGACATGAAGGGTTACTTACCACTGTTGAATGTGTTCTGATTTTTAGCAGGCATTGATCTATGTAGGGCGATGACGTTGATCTACGACTGTTACTCTTCTGTAATAGAGTTTCAAAATCATAAACTTGGTTGGTTTCATTTCATAGCTGGTCACGAGCTCCAAACATTCAAGACTAAAATTATGGCAGACTATAGAGAGTTCCTAGTAGACCCGTAAAACACAATACGTCGTGCGGTATTGACAATCCGGCGCCGTAACTCTTCCGCAAAGAGTTACGGTGTTGCATCCTTCCGTACAGATACGTTAACGGATCGCAATCCGGAAAAAACGTAATCGCCTAAAATAACCTCCTTCCATGGACTCAAATAACCTCCTAGGGATAATTTCCTCCTTCCATGGATTTAGCGTTACAACTAGATCCGTTAAGGACTTGACGTGACTTTAAGGTGTGGTAATGTTTCTCGTTACCGCACGCCATATTGAGAACGAGAGATCTACTAGGAACTCTCTCATACGTGTACCCTTGTTATGCTACGGGCCATGAACGGTGGTTATGTAAGGCGGCTTATTCATACCGCATCGTTTTTAAGCAGCAGTGCCAAAAAAGCTCCAATTCAAATTTCAGCAATCAATTTTCAACTTGCAGGTACCCCACTTTTTTCTCAATATAATCTTAGTCACTCTGACATTCTTCCCGACCAACATTGCTGCAGTTAATGAAGCGTTTTAGTGAATTTTCGTAGGTACGAACTAAATTATTCGCGACGACGTTGTGGAAACCCATTTCAAAACGGAAGTTAGTGAAAAAACGATGACTATTTCCACGAAAAATAAAGAGTTACAATGTTAATCGATTTCGACGGTTAGGTCATCATCTGTGACAAACAATAAGGACACAGCTTTTATAGTTACTGGTGAAGGGAGATTGAATCCCACTGGTCAAGAGAAAGGAAAGGGGGTAGGAGGTACAACCAGTTAAGTGCAAGCAAAGTGAAGGGGGATTACAGCTAATCAGATGAAGTGAAGGGAGCGGAAGAATTACTGGTTTCAACCGTTTGAAGGAATAATTCCAAGCTTTACAGAAATTGACTTATCAGCGGTGAAATATATTGAGGTATATCCTCTTTAAACATTTACCAGATCTGTCACTTTTGATAATGTCGAATTTTTCAAGTACATTCATCATACCTTGGGACAAAAATAAAGAAATTTTAAAAACTGTGTATCTGTCGAATCAAAATTGTAATTATGATTGGATTCCTTAAGATGTTTTGCAAATGTAGACTTACTCTTATTTTCCTTGGAATCCTCCTGATGCTCGTCTATTCTTTCCCTGAATTTCCTACCAGTTTGACCGCAATATTCGAAGCCACAAGAACATTTTAGTGTATAAACCTCACTTCTATCCTGAACATTGATTTTGTCCTCAACAGATCCTAGTACTTCTTTATGACTATTTTTAGTTTTAAAACCTACTTTGTCACCTCTCAATGATAGAATTTTGCCGATTTTATCAGAAATTTTCCCATAATAAGGTATACTTATCCATTGCTTTTCTCCTAAATTTTACATCATCCCTACGCAGATTGGAAACATAGATAATTGCAATGTTTAATATCTATGTTTGAAAATCTATCTTTACAAATAAAAAATGCTCGGCTCAACCCACCAAAATCGTTTTGGTATCGTTGAATTTGTTACCGAAATTTCTTTGCGATTGAACCCAGTCCATCCACAGTTGACATGAACAGTTCATCGCAAGTCCAGCTTTCCCTTAATTACAAAAATTGTTTACCGAGGGACTTCGTTAGGGAAAGCTGAGTTCTCGACGAAGGAGTTAGTCTAGAGGATTGTAATATAGCCTAAAACCGTCCCTGGAATCCGCACCTCAATATGCGCTCACCCGCCAAGAAATAGGTGCAATCTTTTGGACATTTCTAATAGTGCAAACAAACAAACTTATTTTTCATTTCTAGGTACCCATGTTCGCAATTGACGATAATTAAACAGCACTTTAATGTTATTATCTTACTCTATATGTTGCAAAAGTGCTTGATTTCTTGAATTGTGAATTCCATTGGAATTATATTAGCTGATACGATCGCCGTGGTTGGATAATAATCAGTGGGGATTTGTTACCCAGTTGTCCCAAAAAAGTCTCCAATTTAAAAGCCAGCAATCAAGTTTCAACTAGAAAATAATTAATTTTTCAACCAAGCATCTCCATTTCTAACTCAAAATAAACTTATTTACGTTAAAACTCCGATCAGTATTGCTACAGTTAATAAGGCGTTTTAGCGAATTTTTGTTAAAAATGAAGCTATTGCAATGGCTCAAAAAATTTTAAAATAAAAATTTGTGTAAAATGTCTTTATTCAAATTTGTTCTGAGGCATTGATAGTAGGGGGATGACAATTTGATCATCTTATATCGATTTTAACACGGCTGTATCATTAATAGCTACTGTGCGATATGAAATCCTTGTAACAAGCCTATTTTCCACAGTTTTAATCTGATCCGGGTGAGCTTTTCAGGGAACGTGCGGGCTAGGGGGTAGACGGTCCACTGTCAGTTTCATTGTTTTCTGAGCATGCGCAAACGTAAATTCCGTTATGCTCCATTTTTGTATGCCCAAGTCGTCCGATCTCGCTAAAATTTGGATGATAGTTGGGGGATGACGATTTGATCTTCCCATATCAATTTCAATATGATTGTATCATTATTAACTACTGCCAATTTGAAATCCTTGTAATGACCTCAATTTCCAGTTTTCATCCGATTTTGATGAAATTGTCAGCGAATGCGCTGATTAGGTTATAGATGGTCCCGTACCTATTTCATTGTTCTCAACCTCATCGGCTCATTCTGCACATGCGCAAACGTAAATTACATTAAGTATTATATTTTTGGTTCCTAATTGACCAATTGTCAAGGACTTAGGTGTGCTTTTTGATGCTCATTTGACGTTCTTCCTCACATTGACAATATTTGTGCTAAAGCAATGAAATCCCTGGGTTTTTTAAAGCGAAATAAGAAGGACTTTAGTGACATAAGTGCTTTAGTGAAACGTATTTGTGAGGTCCATTCTAGAATATGGCGCTATTGTACAGGCTCCGTTTTATGCTAATGCCGCTGACCGTATTGAGAGGGTGCAATGTCGATTTGAACGGTATGTTGCTTTCAAGCAGGATGTAGAATTTTCGGCTTTCAATTATGGGGATATTCTACAACAATGCAATCTTTCCACCCTGGAAAGTCGAGGTCATACTGCAGATTGTGTATTTGTTTTTAAGCTATTTCACAACAAAATTAATTGTCCCCATTTACTCCAAAAGCTTGATTTTCATGTACCTCCCTACAGTACTAGAAGTAATGTTTTATTTTATAATCCTACGTCTCCAACAAATTACCTCCTCAACAGTCCGATTCGCAGGGCTCAAACAGCATTTAATCGCATAAAGAGCGATAGTTTTGATTTATTTTTTTGAATCAATAGTTGCACTTAAGCGGACACTAAATTGAAGTTTTCTTTTTCTTTGCAGTATAGCTAATTTTTCTGTTTTTTTTCTGTCTCTTGTTTTAAGTTATAAATATAGTTTGTTAATTTTAGTTCTTCGAGTTTGCCATCTGAATTTATGATTTAAATATATATTTCACGGTATGTAATTTACATTGTAATTGGGCACATACCCGTGTATAATAAATATTAATGGCATTCCACGCTACTTCTTGATTTACTACTCTTTTCCGCTATGAAATTTTTCAAGATCATTTTAAACTTTTCAATGATCTATACATTCGTGATAGATAAATGAGGAAATAATAAACTTGTGAGGAATAATGGTAATAATAAATTATGATGATGATGTTAAATGGCTATTTTCATAGATCCTGTTGTCGTGTTAGGCTCTTGACAATGTACTTACATGATAGGTACATCTGATCTCTATCTTCAGGGATGATGTAAAGGTTGAGATCAAAGAAGCCTGCGTTGAGGGAGTTTTTGATTTCAAAAACGTCCGGCAGCGTACTCCCGCTCGCATTGTAATTCTCAGCGAGCCACACGGGGCACGGAATCACGTACGCCTCGGTACGCCTGGGCTTCGGTTTCAAACGTTACCAGCCGCTGGGTGCCTTAATTGGTCGAATTACAAGGTTTTATCCAACCACCACTACCTCAGATACGGAAGAGAATACAGAGTTCGGATGTAAAGTTGAAACCTGATACCCACATGTCCTAGGGATTGAGGAAAAAGAAGATGGAAAGTTGCACGATACTCGGTGAAGTATGGAGCATCTCAAAATGAATTATGCGACGTGATTCATCCATTTATTCTCCAGAATAATCATAACATTACATACGTAATACTCAGAACCGTATGTACAAACATTTCTACTCCAAGTAGTAAATGTCGTGATTCGGTGGGACGCAGTGCATAATCTGAGCGATTTAGGTGGAGGAAAAAAAGAAAGATGCAATGAAAAATTCCGGACACAGTGTAGGGTAAGGGTCTGTATCTTGGGTCAGTTGTACCTCGGGTCATTGCCAAAATTTGCGGAAAGAAGTTCAGACATACATTTTTTTTAAATTGTTTTATTTTGGCAATACAATTATGTTCACTGCCATGTGGTTAATATATATAATTATGTAGTTACATTCTATTTTTATGTTAGAATTTCTTAAAAAATTGTACAATTCTCTGTAAATTACTCGTAATAAGTTCTTTGATGCTAGGATAAAGTATAAATTTAAAATATTTGAGGTTCTTTTTGTCACTGTACTGAAAAAGTTTGCTCTATTCCCATCTTGCGTCGCACATTCCATTATTAAGTGTTCAAGGGTTCCATTTGGATGCTCACATGCCCACATACTCTAGTTGTTGGATCCGGTACAAATATTGTTCGCAAGTCCGTAGTAAACCCTTAATCTGCATATTTGTTCCTCCGATACTTTTATTAATTGGTTTTTTTAAGAACCATGGTATTTGCGGTGGGAAGTGTTGGATTTGTTTGTAGAACCGGGCATTGTGTGATTGAATATATTGTTGTCTCCATTTCTCTCTATATTTTTTGGCAATGAATTAATGGCTTCAGTTCTTATGTCATGACTGGGGTATTCAATATTCTTCTTGAATAATATTTTATTTGTGCAATATTCTGCTAAAAATGATAAATTTAACCATTTTTAGCCGTTTTTACCAATTTTTCAATACGTTTTTTGAAATTTGACCAATTTAATGTGCTCAAAAAGTGCTGGCCAACGAACTCATCCTTATTTGGAAAGCTTGATTTTTTGGAGCAAGGACAGAATTTTTATCTCAAACCTAAGGAAAGTTATCGTTTATGACACACACACACACACACACACACACACACACACACACATACTATATATACATACATACATATGAAAAAGCGCAAAATTCACGAATTGTTTCAGAATGAATGAAAAAATGACACAGAAACGGATTTTTATGGAGAAATTTTTCAAAAATTTTGATTTTAAAAATGTCCGAGCCATTGCAATAGCATCATTTTTTACAAAATTTGCTAAAAATGAGTTTTTTTCAATGAAATTGATGGTTTTTGTGAAAAATAACCCCTAAGGAAATTCGAGTTTGGGGCCGGTTTCCACGTATTTTTTCACATCGAATGGTAACACTTGCAGGTCTCTCCAACTCAAATATAACCGAGTTTTACGCTTGGACTCAAATTTTAAGTTTGCGATGCTCAATTGTATGCGTATTTAGAGGAACAACTAGTTAGATTAAGTACTTAAGATTGTACTTGAGTTTCAATAAGGTAAGGCTTCCCTACATAGAACAGTAACCTGTATGAAAACCCAGCGTATGAAAGGAAGCATATAGTCAGCTTTTTGTATGGCGATAATGTATGAACACTACTGTCCCTTGAATGTTATTGATGTGCGGTTTGGAAAGACGCCGAAACCAGTTCCGAACTGCGGGAGCGCATAGAAATATTCAATGACACGGGCGGAATGAAATGAAAAGAGAATAACGAACCGACCACGGAATAAAGACAAGGAACATAAAGGAATTGAGGGTAAAATGGAAGAAAAGAGACAGATGTAAAGAGCCGGGTTATCATCACCTTAGAGTTGTCTCAAGCACTAAAGTGTGCGGTCACGGATTCGAGCGGTCACAATTGTCGCTCACAAAAGCTTGTTTATGCGTTCGAAACGGCCTCCAGACCGTCTTTGTCTTACTTACCTAAGCAGCTATAACGAGGACCCCCTTGGAATAAGTGTCTCACTGCACACATGAATAAACTGTTTCGAGAAATCCATTCAGCAATATCCTACTTATAGGTGTGAAAGATGTACGTACACACGAAGCGAAGGACGTAAGTGATTATGAATCAGTTGTTTTTTTCTGTGAAGAGACGTCAACGGCGGAGGAATAGAAAATCGGATCGTGCGGCGAAGAACATTCTTAATAATCCAGACTATTCATATGTTAATATCGAGGTTTTAACAAAATACTGTTGACCAGAAATAAACGCTTTGACTGGGTACTTTGAAAAAACGCAGGGGCGTCGCTAGTCAAAAATTGTGAGGGGGGAAAGTATCACGAATTTCCCAACTGAACCAAAAGTTTTTCCAACTTGAAAAAACTTGGAAACAAAAAGTCCAGTCATGCAGCATGACCCCATGAGCGAATTTTTGAAGAAATCTTCGACATTTCAGTCGATATTGATCGTGTAGAGAAATTTTAGAGTATGATTTTGATAGACAAACATGGAATCAAATTCTATCTACAGCATGGTTCTAGCCTTAAACAGCATGGTTCTAAAATGGGTTATACGGGGATACTTCCATAAGAGTAGTTCAATCTGAATTTGGACAATGTTTCATGCAAATATTACCGATTTTTACAACTAGCGAACGGCATTATTTCGATTTTTGACTGATTTTTCAACTTTGAAATTTTGAAAACTTGATACATATTCTTATAGGAAATTTTACGCTGATTCCGAATATACCACATGTTAGCATGCTGAAAGAATTATTTGGCACCACAAATCGCAAAAAACAGGCTATTTAGAAATTTTTGACTACATTTTTGAAAATTTCAACCCGAAGATGTAATCCGATCATGCTGGCCAACAAACTTGAACTTTCGTTTTGTGTCCTTAACATTTTAAAATTTGTTTGAAGTTTCTAGCACAATTCTACGGACAGTTATCGTCTGGAATGACACATACATACATACATACATACATACATACATACATACACATACATACATACATACATACATACATAAAAAAATGCGTTAAACTTCAGAATATGATTCAGAATAGCCCGAAACGGATTTCTGCATAAAATTTTTTCAAAAATTCACATTCTACAAATTTTGAGGCGAGAGCAATAGCTTAATTTTCTTCAAAAATTCGCTAAAAGAAAAAAAATGGGTAAAAAAAAAAAAAAAAAAAAAATGTGTAGTATAACTTATAAATGAAACCTGCTGATATCTATTGCCTATGAGATGTTATACGATAATTTTATCACGACTCTTTTGTAGTGCGACCTACTTATTCATCCCTACTACAAGTAATACACAATACAGTTGCACAATAATAGAAGGTACCTATGCGTATCCATATAGTCAGAAGATTGAAAATAAACCGACTATATAATTGCTGTCCATAATTTGGAAAACACAAATGGTCACAAGATTTTCATCCTATTCTCAAATAGATCAAGAAGAACTTGAGGTTGAAATTTTGCTTGTATTTTTCTTATCTCGATTTCGTGATTTATAATGTGCATTGATTCCTAATTAAACAATCCACAAAAACAATGTTTTTCTGATTTTATTGATTCATTAAAACTTCTGTCATGAAGAGTTGAATAAGACTAATACAGCGATAAATAACGTAAAATAGGACAATACCAACTAGTGAAATATTTAGAGAAATTTTATAAAATACCAATTATGTAGTTAACGACAAGAATACCTACGTGTTCAAGATGTTTGTCTCGGCTGAGTTCGAGGGATAGCAAAAACCGGACATTCGCCGCCCATCCTGTGAAAACCGGACATTTGGCATTCAAGGCGAAGTTTTCGCCCGGACAGCAAGGTGATTTCATAAAACAACAAGTTACAAGTGTACAAGTTAACAAGTAAAGGTAATTGTAATGCACGGTCAACTAGAACAAGTGTTTCACCAAAACAAAGAGTACATGTGAAGAAATTTTACACGTGAAGAAGCTAAGCTTACAAGTGTAGCAGAAAAGAAAAATGGCGTGTGGGGACAAACGAAATGAACAACGTCAAGTGGGATGCCGAAATTGAAGTTTTGTCAGCGAATCATAATATAAAAACGGTGTTAAGTACACGATAGGATGTTTATCGTACATGACAAGGTGTAATGATTGGGTTACAGACAAATTATAAACTGAAAAGTGGGGAAAGTGTGTATTTTATTTCAACTTATTCTGTTGGCTGGCATAATAGGATTTTTCTCCTTCATCCAGCGGAAATGATTAATCAGTTCATCAAGTCATAATGCTGCTGGGTTAGGAATGTCATCTGTAACTTCGAGATGATCTTCAAGCTTCACTTTGTTCGTCTATGATAGGGAGATCCTCAATACCCGATCAGGAAAAGTTGCACAGGGTCACGCAGCATTTGAATCTTTCAAGGGTCTCGGAAGACATCCTAAATCTCTCGTTAAACTCAAAAATACCCACGAAATGAGCGTTTATTCGTGGCCGAAAAAATGGTTGGCGTCTTCTATGCTAAATGCTTCTTTCTTGTCTGTATTCTTCAACAGAAGATGATTCCCACATATTAACCGAAAAATTGTCAATTCACAATGCTGGAAAATCAAGTTTACAGGTGAACGGACGAAGGTTAAAAATCGGCCATTTTTTACAAAACAGTGACTTGTTCAAAATCATGAGGAAATACTTGTAACTTGTCCAAATTCGCCTGTACACTTGTTTATTTTCACAGTGCATTACAAGTCTACACTTGTACCTTTATGAAACGTGGTTGTTTGTTACTGATGATGGCCTGACCTTCGAAATAGATTTAACATTGTAACTCATTATTTTTCGTGGAAATAGACAACGTTTTTCACTAACTTTCTTTTTTTTATGAAATGCTTGCGCACTCATTTTTTACAACTTGTCCATAAAATCGGCTTGTAACTTACCACTTGTTGCTTTATGAAATAGGCCCCTGGTCACCCTGTCTCCAGGTTGTGTGATTGTTATCGAGATTGTAATGACTGTGATTATGATTACGATTACTCCCAACTCTGGTTTAGTAGGATTTTCGCAGTCAGATCCAATAGATGGAATGATGGGGGGAAATTTACGTCGAGGAGTGCATAGGATGTCGTCGTGTGTCGGTGTCGCGGAGGTGGCACCTGGGCCCCTCATTGGTCGTATAGAGCTGGGCGAATGGTAAATGGGTGTAAAAGAGGACAGAATCCGCCCATCCTGTGAAAACCGGACATTTGGCCTTCAAGGCGACTTTAAGTTTTCGCTCGGACAGCTAGGTAAAAAACCGGACTGTCCGGGCCAAAACCGGACACCTGCCAACACTGTCTCCAGGTTCTGTGATTATAATCGGAATTGTAATCAAAACTGTGATACCCTGCGATTGTAATCGTAATTATGACTACGATTACTCCCAACTCTGGTTGTTGACGCTTTTTATTGTGGAAGTTTGTAGTTAATTTTATCAGTGATCCACGAACTTGTGAACTCTTGTCGGAGATTATAGTGCACGCCCCCTTCCCCCGTTCATCACTATTCGGCCAACAAGGAACCCGAGCTTCAGTTCCCATCGATGTCCTTCTCACGACCAAACTTAAGCCGCCAATCGTATTTTTTATTTAAGATAATTCGCTATCTTCCTTTATACCTGCTCTTTCTTTAAGGTGTTTTGGAGGGCCATCACGGAGCGTCTTCATCTTCATTTCCACTCATCATACATCAAAGAATGAATAGACGTGAGTATGCAATTATATCCGCGGATTCTCCAGATTCCCCAGAGGTTTTGGAATAATTTTGGATACTGACCATGCCACGTTTTCTTTAACAGCCCTGGGAAACCGGTCGGTATACGACATTGCTGTATCTTTGTTCGTCGACGTCTGGAACATACCTAGTACTCCATCTTCTGGCTCACCTAAATTACACCGTCGTAAGACCAGAAGCATTCCAGTTCTGTAAGCTTGGATTTTCGGATGACTACAGGTGCAGCCTGGACGCCTTCACTACAGAACGAAGTTTCAGCGTGACTAAAATTCATGAAAATCAAAGACTCAGTTAAATAAACTAATATGAGCAAATTTCTTATTTTCCATTTTTTATTACGGAGCTCCCTAGGTTCATTTGAATTTTGTCAATTACCACTAAAATATTCTTAGTTTTACCCACATACTTTAATATATACCAGTGATATTTATTTTATCATTTCACTAGTGCCTGACCTCAACGATTCCGTTAACAACATTATTGATAAAGGTATTTCTACATTTATTTAATTAATTTACACGAACACTGGTTTAGTAGGATTTTTGCAGTCAGATCCAATAGATGGCATGATGGGGGTTGGGCGATTCACGTCGAGGAGTGCTTAGGATGTCGTGGTGTGTCGGTGTCGCGGAGGCGGCACCTGGGCCCCTCATTGTCTTGCTCGTATAGAGCTGGACGAATGGTAAATGGGTGTAAAAGAGGACAGAATCCACCCATCCTGTGAAAACCGGACATTTGGCCTTCAAGGCGACTTTAAGTTTTCGCCCAGACAGCTAGGTAAAAAACCGGACTGTCCGGGCCAAAACCGGACACCTGGCTCCTGGCTGGAACCTGTCTCCAGGTTCCGTGATTATAATCGAAATAGGAATCACAACTTTAATACCCTACGATTGTAATCGTAATTATGATTACGATTACTCCCAACTCTGGTTGTTGACGCATTTTACTGTGGAAGTTTGTTGTTAATTTTATCAGTGATCCGCGAACTTGTGAACTCTTGTCGCAGGTTATAGTGCACACTCCCTTCCCCCGTTCATCACTATTCCCATCTAGGCCCTTCTCAGGACCATACCTAAGCCGCCAATCGCAATTTTTCCCCCCTTTAAGACGATTCGCTATCTTCCTCCATACCTGCGCCTTCTTTTAAGTGTTATGGAGGGCCATCACGGAGCGTCTTCATATTCATTTTCATACATCATACATCAACGAAAGAATAGACGTGAGTATGCGAATATATCCGCGGATTCCCCAGAGGTTTTGGAATAATTTTGGATACTGACCATGCCACGTTTTCTTTCACAGCTCTGGGAAACCGGTCGGTATACGACATTGCTGTACCTTTGTTCGTCGACGTCTGGAACATAGTACTCCATCTTCTGGCTCACCTAGATTACGCCTTCATAAGACCAGAAGCATTCCAGGTCTTTAAGCTTGGATTTTTGGACGACTACAGGTGCAGCCTGGACGCCTTCACTACAGAACGAAGTTTCAGCGTGGCCGCGTTCCCCCTATCAGGTCGGTCCTTTCCTTTCACTAAAATTGATGAACATCAAAGACTTTTAATTCAGTTAAATTACCTAATATAAGAAAATTTCTTAGTTTTCCCTGTTTCATTCCCCAGGTTCATTTGAATTCTGTTAATTATCACTAAAATATACTTAGTTTTACCCACATACTTTAATAATACCAGTACTATTTTTTTAATCATTTCACCAGTTCCTGACCTCAACGATTCCTTAAACAAATGATTGATTGAGGTATTTCTACATTTATTTCATTAATTTACACGAACACAGGTTTAGTAGGATTTTTGCAGTCAGGTCCAATAGATGGAATGATGGGGGTTGGGCGATTCACGTCGAGGAGTGCTTAGGTGCTTAGGATGTCGTGGTGTGTCGGTGTCGCGGAGGCGGCACCTGGGCCCCTCATTGTCTTGCTCGTATAGAGCTGGACGAATGGTAAATGGGTGTAAAAGAGGACAGAATGAGGGAGATGGGAGGGGGAAAGGGTGGAAGGGGGACTTCTCGGGAGAATGTTACTTTTTTCTCCTTTTTTTCCGTAACTTTACCGTCGGGCTATTAGGCTCACCCCCTGCTGGTCCGGCCGATTGCACTAACCGGTAATGAACCCAAACGCCCACCCTCTATAAATAAATCCTTTTCTCAGGACATGAATCAAAGCATCTGTGGTAAATCACCGGCTTCAAGTGCCGCGCCTTCTTATTGGGGAAGGCGCACCCCCGCTCACCGCGCGTTTTTCCGCCGTCCGTCGTCGCGCGGTGCCGAAAAAAGTGCCGCGACTAAATTTTTTTTACCCTGCACCTCCTGCCAAAGACAATCAAAAGCGTTGATTGAAAAGGTGATGATAACTTTCAAGTTGCCGATTGGAATTAAATTGCCTTAGTGCGGTGGTGCGAAAAGAAATCAAGTTCTGATGGGAAACCTACCTGATTATTCATCCTTCCTGCTGTCACCAGTGCCGGCGCGGCAGTCCAGAAAAGGGAGGGAAGGGAAACAGTCGATGTTGGATTGATGTAGCTGTAAAACAAGAAATGGCGACTTATGAAACACTTGCATGTCTCTTCCCTTACAAAATGACAATTAAGTACTTATTCAGTAACTTTAATTTAATAAGATTTAAACTTAATTAGGTACTTAGGCGACGCAAGTGCGTTTTCGGTGCAAGAGCATCTCTTCGTCTTATTAGGGCGTCCCTCTGAAGCTTTGTCTTATAGGTAAGGCTCCGTTAACAAGAGGGACGCCTATTGGAATTG
Source organism: Adelphocoris suturalis (assembly GCA_030762985.1). Taxonomy (NCBI): domain Eukaryota; kingdom Metazoa; phylum Arthropoda; class Insecta; order Hemiptera; family Miridae; genus Adelphocoris; species Adelphocoris suturalis. The sequence goes on from CM061047.1 coordinate 65,019,344, forward strand.
ATCCAGGGGTAGGGTACAACCCAACACAAGAGAGGAAAAAATAAATATAAAAATAATAATAAGCGAATAAAAATCCGTTCCAGACCACTTTAAGACCGAATCCGTAAAAAGAAAGAAAGGAAGAAAAAAAAGAAAGTCTGCCAAGTTGGGTGCTTAGTGGGTTACGTTTTTTCAACTGTTTACAGTTTTTTTAACAACTGGTTACAGTTTTTTTTTGTCATTTTTTGACAACTTATTTTTTTACTGTATATTCACAAAAACCACGTTTTTCGGTAGTTTTTTGACGTTAAACATGTTGAGCAGGCGTTCTAGACCACCATTTGGGGTGTAGCAGCAATTGCATAACCTATAAGAATGGTAGTTGGATGGGGGGGGGGGGGGGGGGGTTAAAAATATGGTGTTTTTGACACTTCGGGCCAAAAGTTGAAAAATCCCAAAAAATCAATTATCATACCTCCAGATCTGCTGTTGTTCTCATTCGACGCTGAAATAGTCCATGAAATAGCAACAAATTTTTCAGGTTGCCAAGTGGTGTAATTTGTGCAAAAATGATTTTAAAAAACTGTTTTTTAAACTGACAGTTTTTAGGCACAACGGTCTACTTGAAAAACGGGCTTCGGATGCTGCACCCTCGAAAACTCCCAGGACCAGTGCTAAACTTGGATTTTTTTTGGCAGTGTAATTTTTGAACAAGGAAGAGGCCGAGTAACTTCCACCCTCACGTCGGACTCCACATTCTGTAACATTATTTCGATGCGAAAAGTTTTCCATGGTGGAGATCCTCCGCCATCTTTGCCTGGGAGAACTTCTCCAGGTGTTCTGTAAGCCTTTAACTCGAAATAATAAGCCGCCACGTTTTGCCGTGGATAACTTTTCCATGTGCACTGTAAGGCAGTTATCTGTATTCTAGTTTATCTTATGAGAAGGTAGTGAGAAGATTTCCGGATGAGGCTAAGTGTATTTACACTGAAAATTTGGTAGGTATATCCTCTTCCTATATCACTCTGTAATTCATTGAGTTATATTTTTTAATATTTATGTATTGAATATAAATTTAATCCATGAGTTTTGTGGTCCTTAAAATTGAAGTAAAAAAAAAAGTCCAGTCATGCAGCATGACCCCATGAGCGAATTTTTGAAGAAATCTTCGACATTTCAGTCGCTATTGATCGTGTCGAGAAATTTTACAACTGCGAACGGCATTATTTTGATTTTGGACTGATTTTTCAACATTGAAATTTTTGAAAACTTGATACATATTCTTAGAGGAAATTTTACGCTGATTCCGAATATACCACATATTAGTATGCTGAAAAAATTATTTCGCACAACAAATCGCAAAAAAACAGGCTATTTTGAAATTTTTGACTACTTTTTTCCAAATTTCAACCCGAAGATGTAATCCGATCATGCTGGCCGACGAACTTGAACTTTCGTTTAATGTCCTTAACATTTTAAAAATTGTTTGAAGTTTCTAGCACAATTCTACGGACAGTTATCGTCTGGAATGACACATACATATATACAAACATATATACATACATACATATATATATACATACATACATACATACATAAAAAAATGCGTTAAACTTCAGAATATGATTCAGAATAGTCTGAAACGGATTTCTGCATAAATGTTTTTCAAAAATTCACATTCTACAAATTTTGAGGCGAGAGCAATAGCTTAATTTTCTTCAAAAATTCGCTAAAAAGAAAGAAAAAAAAAAAAAAAAAAAATGAAGGATTTGTTTTCATTTTGCTGCCAAATGTGTTGAACCATGGCGGTTCTGGCGGTAATGCCTGCAATTAAATACTCTTGGTTAGTTTACTACTGTTTTTAGCCCGCGTTTTGCCTGTTAGTGGAATATTAGTCCACTGGAAAAGTAATCCACTGTTGGTTATATCTCCAAAAGTTACAGAACACCCTCCCAGCTCCGCAATTGGGGAATTTTGAATGCGTTACCTTGGAGAACGTCTCCTGGGCCTGCCCAGAATGGCTTGCCGGCTGAATGACAGTAGGTATTTGCTAGGGGTGGCTGAATTTGCGTCCCACAGAAAATATCTAGTAGCAGAGTTTACTGGTAGAGTCCTAACAAAAATTAAAATTATAAACATTTTTGTAAATAAACGACAATGCTTACCTAACGCAAATGAACAATATATAAATTATAATAATATATCAATTAGGTACCTCACAATAAAGGCAGGGATGCCCCCCCCCCCCAACTCCCGACCCCCCCCCCCAACTAAAATATTTATTAAATAGGTAATGTAAATGATACACTGATGTGATAAAGAATGTTGTATTTCTTGTTTTACAAATGTAAGTAATTAATTTTTAATTGACAGTAAAACAAGTACAATAAGTATATGTAGAATTTCAATTATCTACAGTAACTATATACATTGCTCAAAATACACCATTTAGGCTACTATAGCTAATCAAGCCAAAGTATATTATATTTAACGTTATTAGTTATATGCCTTATTAGGTTTGCCTACAATCGACAGAGCAGTTTTTTTCTTTGTGCTGATGATAAAGAAAATGCATCAATTATTTCCTTGTGCTGCCCGCTAGATCGCTGACTGGTCACCACTCTCACCACGCACACCCAGTGCGGCGCGGCAGTGTCAAAGACATTACCGCTGTCATTATGGCACTCACAACGCATGCGCACAATACCTGTTTCTACAACATATTATCCAATAAAGTAATTCGAATTGAAAACAGCTGACGCTAGCAAATTGTTAGTATAAATCTTATTACTTGTTCATAAAAAAATTAAAAAAATACTCATTTTTCTAACCCCCCCCCCCCAAATTTTAACGACGCAGTTTGCGTCGTGACCCCCCCCCCCCCTGTGGGCACCCCTGATAAAGGTAACAGTGTCACGGCTCACGTCATCCAGGCAGGCGGTCATCAAGACCATTGCCATACACGTTTTGTTGTTTGTTAATTTTGATAGTTACATACCTACCAACAGTGAGTATTATCCGTGGGTCTGAATTTATCAAATTTTGTTTCCAGAATCTTTTTTTGAGTTCATAACTGATGGGGAAAAGTGAAATGGTTCAGGAGAAATCCCGAAAATTTACTTAGTTTCTAAATTACCTACTGCACACTGTTGAAAAACTTGAATGGATATTATAGTATCCATAACTACTTCCCCGTTCCACTCTCGTGAGCAATCTTCTAACTAACCAATTTCCTGCCTAGTGGCTAACTTGCAGTCCCGTGTGATAACTGTTATCTGGTCTGACTTTTCGTATCCCCCCCCCCCCCCCCCCCCCCCCCCCCCGAGTTTAGCTTTTTATTATTGTTTTTGTTTTCTCTCTAGTCAATTATGAGTAGACAACACTGCTTTAGGAGGGAATGTTATAATGCTAGAAATAAATATGGGAAGAAACATTTCTTTTGTGTTCCCCGTGATCCTCAGAGTAGAAAATTTCTTTGGTTTGACGCTGGTGAGGAACCGTTCGCTTTGGCTGATAGACGTTGATAGAGTAGAAGTTGAGTTGCACTGGTGCACTGAAAGAAACTGCTTTCAACTTAACTCATTTTAGTACGAAAAATAACGGAATTGAATAGAAAATAATAGAACTCGATTGCTTGCAGTTGTAATGTAGAAAGAATGGTCGTTTATAGAGAAGAAATGTTTCTTTGTACAGTCAACACTCCTGCTCTTGCAGCGCGGCGACGGAGGTGCTCCATGCGGCGTAGCGTTTCTCACCATTGTCATCTAGCTCACTTGTTGTCTCAACGGACTCATGGATCTTACACTTCGTGTATACAGCCTAGTGCACTGGTGATGTCATCAAAACTTCGGAATTTAATTAAAAATCAACGACACGTGTTTCGCAAAAAAACTAAATTGAATGAAGCCAAATACCTGGCATGACGCTACACGCCAAGCTCAGGTGGAAAGAACATGTCAAAAAGAAGAGGGCTGAGCTCGCATTGAAAGTTAGAAGGATGTATTGGCTAATCGGCCGACGATCCACCATGACCATTGGTAACAAGCTGCTTCTTTACAGTCAAGTACTCAAGCCAGTTTGGATGTATGGAGCGCAGTTGTGGGGCTGCACAGCTCCAACCAATAGACAGATCATTCAACGTTTCCAGAACTCTGTACTGCGATATATCACTGATGCGCCGTGGTACTTCCAAAATGAGGCACTCCACCGTGAACTTCAAGTTGACAGTGTGAATGAGATAAAGATGAGGTGTGTGAAAGAAAGATGAGAGGTAAAAGATCATGTGAATGAGGAAGCTGTAAAGCTACTGGATTTGCAAGATCTAACTCGACGCCTCAAGCGTTTGAAACCGCATGAGCTTGAGTAGGAAGTGAATGTGGTATGTTAGAGACAAGGGACAAATTTATGCATCTTAGGTCCTGAATAGTGTAGGTATTGTAGTTATATAAGTCAGATTTATATTGTTAATGAGATTACTGGGTGCAATAAAAGCTTAAAAAATACAAATACATGGGTAACGCTCATTTTTTATCTGTCTAATGTTAGCCTTTTGTGATGCTTACATTGTTGTGTTAATAAACATGATTTCTTCTTCTTCTGGGTTTAATTCACGGTTGTTCAACTAAGAATACATTATTTATTTGACATTGTAATGATGATAGTGAACTAACAAACAATGATCGTTACAGGTGGAAAGGCCGACTCCGCTTGGCAGGGTAGAAGTCCGATGCTTTTACCTTTCAGATTTTAATTCATCAGTCAACCAATAATATATTCAGCGCCCGTAAGCTGCTGCTTCACAGATTAACATCTCCAAGACAAGACCAGTTGATAGGGAATGAAGGGAAGGTAGTGAGCAGAGGTGAAAGATGCGGCGAAAGAACAAAGCTGCCGCGTCCATTAGCCGAAAGTGGACGTGGATTTGACGGGGTATCAGAAGGGCGAGTCGTCTATCCCCCGTACTGAAGACACCTTTTGATCTTGTCTATGATATGCGTTGCAACAACATCAGTGGAGCTCGACCGGAGTGAAAAGGCGAGTGGCTTCGCTACGCTCACTGTGGTAGTGGAGTATCCCCCTATTTACATCCTCACTTCTCTTTTGGGGCTTCAACACCTCCGCTAATGGATGGGTTTGCCCCCAGAGAGTGGTAGGTATACGAAAGTCGCTCGTCAGTCAACTGACCCGCACTAGTCATTTTCATCGAGGGCAAAAAAAAAGGGGGATGGAAAAAGATCCGCAGATAAGGTATTATAAATGAGGGTCAGCTTCTGGAACGTTTTTCCTCTGTTATTTGTGGAATGTTGAAGAGCTGTCAAATGAGGTTGGATATCCACCTCAAACCTCAAATTATGGACATAAGGGAAATAGCAGGGAGAAGGGTCTAATTTTGTTCGAAATACTGAAGCGGGTCTTCACACAACTTTCTTACATAACTCGATTTAGTGTTATTAATTTATTAAATTTAGGATAACACTAAAATCCTTTTAAAAAGTTCCAGTCATGCAGCATGATCATATGAGCGAATTTTCGTAAACTATAGTATTATAGTACGAGTATGTTACAATGCTACGAACTAAATCACTCGCGACGAAGTTGTAGAAACCCATTTCAAAACGGAAGTTAGTGAAAAAAGTTCCAGTCATGCAACATGATCGTATGAGGAATTTTCGTAGATTATAGTAGGTATTGTATAATGTTGATTTGATTTGAAATTTGAGTTTTTCGAGTTCTAGGAAATTTTTAACTATTAATTTCATGGCAAAAATGTTTCATGCAAATATTACCGATTTTTACAACTAGCGAACGGCATTATTTCAATTTTTGACTGATTTTTCAACTTTGAAATTTTTGAAAACTTGATACATATTCTTATAGGAAATTTTACGCTGATTCCGAATATACCACATGTTAGTATGCTGAAAAAATTATTTCGCACAACAAATCGCAAAAAACAGGCTATTTTGAAAATTTTGACTACATTTTGGAAAATTTCAACCCGAAGATGTAATCCGATCATGCTGGCCAACGAACTTGAACTTTCGTTTTGTGTCCTTAACATTTTAAAATTTGTTTGAAGTTTCTAGCACAATTCTACGGACAGTTATCGTCTGCAATGACACATACATACATATACATACATACATACATACATACTCGTACATTAAAAAATGCGTTAAACTTCAGAATATGATTCAGAATAGCCTGAAACGGATTTCTGCATAAAATTTTTTCAAAAATTCACATTCTACAAATTTTGAGGCGAGAGCAATAGCTTAATTTTCTTCAAAAATTCGCTAAAAACGTTGTCTATTTCTGTTATAGTTACAATGTTGAATCGATTTCGACGGTTAGGCCATCATCAATAACAAACAATTAACAATTAGCTTGCACTTAATTGGTTGTACCTCCAGCCCCTTTCCTTTTTCTCGGCCAATGGGATTCAATCTCCCCTCACCTGTGACTTCAGTAAGCTGTGTCCGTTCTAATGTGTGTTCAGTTATTGTTCGCTACGATGGTGGCCTAACCGTCGAAATCGATTTAACATTGTAACTCTTTATTTTTCGTGGAAATAGCAACGTTTTCTCACTAACTTCCGTTTTGATGTTACATTGTTTTGAAATTTGAGCACTTTGAGTATAAAGAAATTGTTAATTACCAATTTTATGACAAAAAAAAAAAAAAAAAAAACTAGTTCTAAATAATATTCTGAAATTTAAAAAAAACTTTTAATTTTCTGCTTTTTTTGGCAGTTTTTATCGATTTTTTAGCAAATCAAAATGAAAATTAAGTAAATTTTTCTGCATAATTTTGCACATAAATTTATTAATGTTCTAGTTCATTGTCGATAAACTTCTTTTGACTAAAATTCTGCTGAAAAAAAGTATAAATTTCACGATTTTTAGCCGTTATCAGTCATTTTTAATGATTTTTGAGGGACGTTATTTGTGATATGACCAATTTAATGCATTAGTGCACAAGAAGCGTAGGCCAACGAACTCATCCTTTAATTTGGGAAGCTTGATTTTTTTGGCGTGAAGGGAAGAATGGAATTTTTAACTCAGTCCTAAAAGGAAATTTATCATCTGGAATGATATTATATATGAAAAACGCAAACTTCAGGGATCGTTTCAGAATGCCTTATAACGGATTCCTTTGAAGATAGTTTACACAAATTTTGATTTTAAATTTTTTAGAGCCAATTACATCAGCTTCATTTTTTTTTAACGAAAATTCGCTAAACGGAAACCTTTCAGCAGAAGTAGCTGTAATTAGAGTCCACAATTTAAGTTCCCCTTCCACGACTCCAATGAATGTGTACTCTCCTCGGGTAATTTGACAGGATTAATTACGTCAGGCTTGAACTGAAGATGGTAAATGACTGGTAAAAGTGTTTCGAGACCTCAAGATTGGAAATAGTACCTATCACTTGGAAATCTGTCTTCTTTTTGCGGTTTATGACCTTCTGGGTCATTTGTTGAGGGGTTACTCCGGTGTTGTGGACGTCTGCGAAATGTTTGATATGTGAAGTAAATGTGCATTTATGAATGTTAATTTGAAGGGTTACTCCGGTGTTGCGGCTTTTGAACAATCCTTGATGTGAAAATGGGGATTTCAAGATCTTCAGCAAGTTTCAAAAAATACATCAACAATACCTTCAAAAATCTTGTGCAACACAGCTAGCTGATGATACCGTCCAGTTGCAGGCACTTAGTCTTGAGTCAGGGGTATCCCGTGCCGCCCGGATGGCGCTGGGAGTGAGTGGGACGTCTGCGAAATGTTTGATATGTGAAGTAAATGTGCATTTATGAATGTTAAGTACCACTAGTAGCAGTTCAGTGCTACAACCTAAATAGTGTATACTACTACTGCAACCCAAGAGTACCTAAATAGGTGGTTATACCTAGGGTAAAAGCACCAATTGTTGTCAGTATTAAGGGACATCTCTCTTAGATTCTATGTTTTACCCACGGGTTCAAGAAAATGGAACTTTCAAGTAGGTATTATAAATTGTGAGTTCGTTGAGAATAGTGCATGAATTCAAATTCTCCAAATAACTTTGTTGACTACCACAAAGCAATTTTTAAAATTCATATTTTTTTAACCAAATGTTGACACATGTCTCCAGAAATTTCAAATATTGACATTTTCAGTTCCTAATGTTGACACTAACGTTAGATATTGATGCTTCTTTCACCTGAAGTTGTCATTGAGGTTAATGGACAAAAATGCTTGTGAACACGTAGAAATATATTCTCAGAAAATATCTTGAAATGCATTAGGCTTAGTAGGCAACCATTAGAAAATGGAGCGATACATAAAGTACGGGTTATGAGGAGTTGATTAGAAATATTCTTTCTCTATCTATATTTGTTTCTCCTGATATTGACACAGCTCTCATTAGGACACAAACATGTTTTATGGAACCTAATGTTGACTCCGAACAATTAGCCCAGTCAAATTAGACCAAAAAGAGGCAAATAGGAGAAAAAATTCATAGTAAAGAAATTTCTTCACCAGGCTCTTCTTTCACACGTAGTAAATCATATCTCAAAAGTCCCCTAGTATGGGGGGTGAGCTCGACGAGGAGGGGGGGGGGGGGGTTCTCCTTTTTTTCGACTTTTTTTCGGTTTTTTGCCTATAACTCGAAAAGTAAGCGTTCTAGCGACTTGTTTACCATTACCAGAATTAAAGTGCATAAAATTTCCTACAATTTGCACTCCTGACTTCATTCTCTACGATTAGGAGTTCCGCCGCTAGAGCGCGTTGAAAAGTAGGTGTAATTTCAAAAAATCAGCAAAAAGGCCTTTATGCTCTTTTTACGCAGACATCATTCGTATGAAGCTTCTGGTTGACTTAGAATACATCATGACTTGTTTTTCGAACGTCAGTGATGCTCGGACAGTGGCTTGAGCAGGTTTCATGTACGTCTTTTATTTATTTTTTTTGTTCTTCGCTTACATCCTGGAAACTGTGATAACCATAACATATTTTCAGCACCCTTACCAACTCACTGTGAATTATCAGTGAATATATATGTATATAAAACACAGTAGCTCTAAAAAAGAAAAGACAAAAAGGAATTAAAGAAAATGAGCTGTGTTTCACCCAAAAATGTTTAATGTGCAGGTACGGTATAACCCATGTTAAAGTAATATTCACAAAAGGAGTGGAAGGGTGAAGGGGTCATCAATCTTCACAGGTGTCTGCTCTTCATCCATTGAGAATCACCATCCACAGTCAAACTGAAAATTCAAAATCGGATCACAGTGAGGTGCATATAATCTTATATTGATAGATAGATGAAATTCATGCAGATGATTAGGATGAAACTTACATAGCGATGTCATATGTGTTGAGTGGGTAGTCTTATGGTTCCATGTCTGTTTCATCATCTTCTGTAGATGAACCGTCATCAGCAAGTGGTGGGTTGTTCGTGCAGGAACCTGAACAGTTGGAGCAGAGTGTTGAGCAGTGGACGCCAGCTCTGCGGCATCCACATCGAGCACTACCGCAGCTTTTGTTGCAGCTGCAAAATATATTCTGCAGAATTTCAGATGTTGCTGGTGGATCCAAAGTCTGTGATTAGAGACGCGGCCTAGGTATTCAGACAAGTCAAAATGTTTAGGAAATATTTTTCTACTTTATGTACTTCTACAGATTTCCTGGCCCTTTTATTTCCTTCCCACAATTTAAGCTCCCCTTCCATGACTCCAATGGAATGTGTACCCTCCTCGGATAACTTGACAGGATTAATTACGTCAGGCTTGAACTGAGGCTGGTAAATGACTTGTAAAAGTGTTTCGAGACCTCAAGATTGGAAATAGTACCTATCACTTGGAAATCTGTCTTCTTTTTGCGGTTTATGACCTTCTGGGTCATTTGTTGAGGGGTTACTCCGGTGTTGTGGCTTTTGAGCAATCCTTGGAATGAAAATGGGGACTTCATGATCTTCAGCAAGTTTCAAAAAACACATCAAAAATACCTTCAAAAATCTTGGGCAACACTTGGCCAGCTGATGATACCGTCCAGTTGCAGGCGCTTAGACATGTCTTGAGTCAGGTATCCAATGCCGCCCGGTTGGCGCTGGGAGTGGAACGTCTGCGAGGTGTTTGATATGCGAAGTAAATGTGCATATATGAAAGTTAAGTACCACTAGTAGCAATTCAGTGCTACTACCTAAAGAGTATATACTATTACTACTTAAGAGTAGGTACCTAAAGAGGTGGGTATAACTACGCTAAAAGCACCAATTGTTGACACTATTAAAGGACATCTCTCTTAGATTCTGTGTTTTACCCACGGGTTTAAGAAAATGGAACTTCCAAGTAGGTATTATAAATTGTGAGTTCCTTGAGAATAGTTTGCATGTATTAAAATTCTCCCAATAACTTTGTTGATTATCACAAACCACTTTTAAAAATTCATCTTTTTTTAACCAGATGTTGACACACATGCCTTCAGAAATTCTAAATGTTGACATTTTCAGTTCCTAATGCTGACACTTAGGTTAAATACCAATACTTCTTTCACCTGAAGTTGTCATTGTGGTAAATGGACAAAAATGCTTGAGAACAGGTAGAAATATATTCTCAGAAAATATCTTAAAATGCATTAGGCTTAGTAGGCCACCATTAGAAAATGGAGCGATATAATAAAGGACGGGTTATGATGTGTTGCTTTGAAATATTCTTTATCTATCTATATTTGTTTCTCCTGATATTGACACAGCTCTCATTAGGACACAAACATGTTTTATGGAACCTAATGTTGACTCCGAACAATTAGCCCAGTCAAATTAGACCAAAAAGAGGCAAATAGGAGAAAAAATTCATAGTAAAGAAATTTCTTCACCAGGCTCTTCTTTCACACGTAGTAAATCATATCTCAAAAGTCCCCTAGTATGGGGGGTGAGCTCGACGAGGAGGGGGGGGGGGGTTCTCCTTTTTTTCGACTTTTTTTCGGTTTTTTGCCTATAACTCGAAAAGTAAGCGTTCTAGCGACTTGTTTACCATTACCAGAATTAAAGTGCATAAAATTTCCTACAATTTGCACTCCTGACTTCATTCTCTACGATTAGGAGTTCCGCCGCTAGAGCGCGTTGAAAAGTAGGTATCATTTCAAAAAATCAGCAAAAAGGCCTTAATACTCTTTTTACGCAGAAATCATTCGTATGAAGCTTCTGGTTGACTTAGAATACATCATGACTTGTTTTTCGAACGTCAGTGATGCTCGGACAGTGGCTTGAGCAGGTTTCATGTACGTCTTTTTTTTTTTTTTTTTGTTCTTCGCTTACATCCTGGAAACTGTGATAACCATAACATATTTTCAGCACCCTTACCAACTCACTGTGAATTATCAGTGAATATATATGTATATAAAACACAGTAGCTCTAAAAAAGAAAAGAGAAAAAGGAATTAAAGAAAATGAGCTGTGTTTCACCCAAAAATGTTTAATGTGCAGGTACGGTATAACCCATGTTAAAGTAATATTCACAAAAGGAGTGGAAGGGTGAAGGGGTCATCAATCTTCACAGGTGTCTGCTCTTCATCCATTGAGAATCACCATCCACAGTCAAACTGAAAATTCAAAATCGGATCACAGTGAGGTGCATATAATCGATTTGGATGCCGCAGAGCTGCTCAACACTCTGCTCCAACTGTTCAGGTTCCTGCACAAACAACCCACCACTTGCTGACGACGGTTCATCTCCAGAAAATGATGAAACAGACATGGAACCATAAGACTACCCACTCAACACATATGTCATCGCCCTGTAAGTTTCATCCTAATCATCTGCATGAACTTCATCTATCTATATATAAGATTATATTCACCTCACTGTAATCCGATTTTGAATTTTCAGTTTGACTGTGGATGGTGATTCTCATGGATGAAGAGCAGATACCTGTGAAGATTGATGACCCTTCCCCCTCCCACTCCTTTTGTGAATATTACTTTAACATGGGTTATACTGTACCTGCACATTAAACATTTTTTGGTGAAACACAGCTCATTTTCTTTATTTCCTTTTTTTTCTTTTCTTTTTTAGAGCCACTGTGTTTTATATAAATATATAATCACTGATAATTCACAGTGAGTTGGTAAGGGTGCTGAAAATATGTTATGGTTATCACAGTTTCCAGGATGTAAGCGAAGAACAGAAAAAAAAGACATACATGAAACCTGCTCAAACCACTGTCCGAGCATCACTGATGTTCGGAAAACAAGTCATGATGTATTCTAAGTCACCCAGATTACGAGTCAACCAGATACGAATGATGTCTGCGTAAAAAGAGCGTAAAGGCCTTTTTGCTGATTTTTTGAAATGACACCTACTTTTCAACGCGCTCTAGCGGCGGAACGCCTGATCGTAGAGAATGAAGTTAGGAGTGCAAATCGTAGGAAATGTTATGCACTTTAATTCTGGTAATAGTAAACAAGTCGCTAGAACGCTCACTTTTCGAGTTATAGGCAAAAAACCGAAAAAAAAGTCGAAAATAAGGAGAAAAACACCCCCCCCCCCCTCGACGAGCTCACCCCCCATACTTGGGGACTTTTGAGATATGATTCAAGACGTGTGAAGGAAGAGCTTAGTGAAGAAATTTCTTTACTATGAATTTTTTCTCCTGTTTCCTCTAATTTGACTGGGCTAAATACCATATTTTTCTATTGAAATTTTAGGGTTTTCATAGTTACGCCTTCTTCCTCATATTATTAAAAGAACATCTGAATTTAAATAGTAATTTTCACTCATATACTTGACCCGAAACATTCAAATTTGTAGGCTCATCTCACTAAGCTGCGGAGCTGTGACAATGTCACTGGAGTGACAGGTTACAGTTGTCATCAATATCACATCACCCAGGCGATTTTTTACGTTCTACATAACTAGCGGAATCTGTCAACCTTAAGAATTACTTTCTATCTTTCGAATGTTGATTTTGTAAATCTACAGTGTCCCATTTTCTTATTTCTTCGATTTGAAATTGAAGTGTCAACATTTGGATAAGTGTCAACAATTGGTGCTGTTACAATACCTACTGTCCTTAGATTATTACTTATTGTTCATGTACTTCCATAGACGAAAACCGGAGTAGGCACTTACTTAATTTTTTCTGTCCTAAAAACGCGTAACTCCAAAACTAACGTAATAGCTGCAACGATAATGTCGTGTCTTCATGAAGTCTAACTTTCTGAAGAATGAATTTCAAAGGTTTTTCCTTACAGCTGGTTTTTAATTCATGTTGCACGTTTCCTGATTCAATACTCAACAAATTAGCTAATCAGCAGTTGTATTCGTCGGCAGAGCCAAAACCTACCTGTATACTTTGTTCAAATCAACAGCAAATCTGGTAGGCTGTACGTACCTACCTACTTACGTAAGTAGCTTCGATTCTTGGAGTAGCAACAACTTACCTTGTATACTTTGACAAACTATCAAATCTATCCTTTTATTCATTCAATATAACAAGTAAACCTTCCTCAGGTATATTATACGTTGCTAATCAGCAGTTGTATTCGCCGGCAGAGCAACACCTACGTATATACTTTGTTCAAATCAACAGCGAACCTGGTAAGTTGTACGTACCTACTTTCTTATCTAAGTACGTAGTTTCGATTCTTGGAGTAGCAACAACCTGCCTTGTGTTCTATGACAAACTATCAAATATATCCTTTTATTCATTCAATATAACAAGTAAACCTTCCTCAGGTATCGTAATACGTTGCTAATCAGCAGTTGTATTCGGCGGTAGAGCAACAATCTACCTATATACCTATTTTGTTCAAATCAACAGCGGACCTGGTAAGTTGTACGTACCTACTTTCTTATCTAAGTACCTAGTTTCGATTCTTGGAGTAGCAACAACCTGCCTTGTATTCTATGAAAAACTATCAAATATTCCTCAACCTTCCTCAGGTATAGTAATACGTTGCTAATCAGCAGTTGTATTCGCCGGCAGAGCAACAACCTACCCATATACTTTGTTCAAATCAACAGCGAACTTGGTGTTGTATGTACGTACCTACTTACTTACCTAAGTAGTTTCGATTCTTGGAGTAGCAACAACCTGCCTTGTATTCTTTGACAAACTATCAAATCTATCCTTTTATTCATTCAATATAACAAGTAAACCTTCCTCAGGTATATTATACGTTGCTAATCAGCATTTGTTTCGCCGGCAGAGCAACAACCTACTTATATATTTTGTTCAAATCAACAGCGAACCTGGTAAGTTGTACGTACGTACTTTCTTATTTAAGTAGGTACCTAGTTTCGATTATTGGAGTAGCAACAACCTGCCTAGTATACTTTGACAAACTATCAAATATATCCTTTTTTTTCATTCAATATAACAAGTAAACCTTCCTCAGGTATAGTAATACTTTGCTAATCAGCAGTTGTGTTCGTCGGCAGAGCAACCACCTACCTATATACTTTGTTCAAATCAACAGCTAATCTGGTAGGTTGTACGTACCTACCTACTTACCTAAGTAGTTTCGATTTTCGGAGTAGCAACAACCTGCCTTGTATACTTTGACACACTATCAAATCTATTCTTTCATTCATTCAATATAACACGTAAACCTTCCTCAGGTATAGTGATTCGAACATATTTATAAAGCGCTGATGAAACTGCCTGCGTAATGGCTATGTCAAACCTCCAGAAGTCTGAGGAATTAACATGTTTAATGTTTTAGGGCTGGGGGTCGTTCTGTGAATTCCGACACGACACGCAAATCTGCAACGTTTTTTTTCTGATGATTTCCGCTTACAACCGAGTCGTTGCTAGGGAAATGGTACTTCGTCGTTTTTCATCCCACAAAATTCGTTGACCATTCGTTCGAAAGCTCTCGATTTATCCAACCATATTATGTTAACTACTGCGAAGTGCGTGGCCAACAAGCTGAGTTATGAGCATGGTTATTTGAATAATTGTGTACACTCAGGTGATCATTCTCAATAATTGATATTGTGAACATGATTGCAACCGCTTGTTAATTTCTGATGATTTCATTGAGTTGGTGTTTCGATGATTTGATTCATAGCAGGTGATCCGAATATTGCGAGAACGGTTTGATTTGTGAAGCGGTGGTTAAATCATTTTGATAGGTAATTTCTATACTTTACACTATAGGAAGCTGTAATTTTGTATGTAGCCTCTTCAGGACATTTACTTGACGATGCCCAGGGTCCGGATCAGATGAGTGGCTCTTAAAGCTATTTTTTATGCTTTACACTCTAGGAAGCTGAAATTTCGTATGTAGCCTCTTTAGGACATTTACTTGACGATGCCCAGGGTCCGGATCAGATGAGTGGCTCTTAAAGCTAATTTCTATGCATTACGCTCTAGGAAGCTGTAATTTCGTGTGTAACCTCTTTGGGACATTTACTTGACGATGCCCAGGGTCCGGATCAGCTGAGTGGCTCTTAGAGCTTGCATACGAGTCTGCAACTAAAGACATAAAATGTCCCAATGTGTTGCAGACTCGTATGCAAGCGTACTTTGGTATGAGTCCCATCGGAAATATCTAATGGTAAAATAAAAATGTATATAAATATAATAAATTGTTTTGGTTAATTAGAATCTTTTCTTTTTTCTTGACCTTAAAAAACTATATCTAATTTCTCCCTTGCGAGGGAAAAACATTAAACATGATTTAATGTTTTTCCCTCTCAAGGGAAAAATTAGATTTTTTAAAATAATTTTTTCTTCTATTTTTTTTGGTTATTTATTCATGAAGCATAAACGAATGAAGTTCTTCAGTTTTCGGACACTGATTAACTTTAATAAAGAGTTTTTGTACTTCTCCAATTCATTTTCTCGTATACGAAAATGGCCTTTCTGAAACGAGAGGAGGTTTTCATTACGTGGACCTAACACTTTTCGGAACGGGAAGAGTCAGCTTTACTTGTGCTCAGCTTTTTCGGAATCGTAGTAACGAGAACTTGAACCTTCTCTAGGGTCACCCTAACTGCCTAACTTAGCAACTATCATGCTGTTGGCAATAACACGCATACACACACACACACCCGACAAAATCGCCTGACTTTTGTCGGGAACAACTCTTTTCCCTGTAACAATTTTTCCCTGTACCGTATTTTGTTGTTGGTTTAACCTTTGTAGGTATTTGTCTTTCATTCGTGTTTTTTCCCCGCTCCTCAACCAGAAGGGTCATTAGCGGCATTTTGTTCTTGCTTCCGATGTTTTATCGACGATTTCAGCTTTTTGATTCTCAAGATTTCGTTTCAAGATTCATTTTACAGATTTTTGTTCTTCACGACAGAATCTTTTTTTGTATGATGTAGAGGCACCTAAGTGGTCGTTGTTTCTTACTTCACGTTATATTTTGGAAACTGTTTACTGTGAGTTTTGAGTAGTGATTCACTACAAGAACCACGTTAACGCCTTTATAAGAGTTCTCGTTCTCTCGGGCTTTCGAAAACGCTACGAGAAATCAATGCGAAAAGGTTAGATTCATCGGGCTCGCTCTAACAGCTTGTTCTCGTGTTTACGAGAAATACCAATACAAAAATCTTTACCTATCTTTCAATTCCTCTGTATCTAGTCCAAATGACAATTCGTTCACCATTAGTCGAGTTGGGTCAGGTTCGACACCCAACGTCGAGATTATTACTGCAACTATTTAGTTAAATTGAAACTTTATATTACTACAGTATTACTTTCGTATAACAAAACTGTTAAAAACTGTCTTTATAACGGTATTAGGGTGACTTGAGACGGGAAACTTCATGGGAAAAACAGGTTGGTCGAGTTGCGATTTACTGACATCTGCTACATCATGGCGGACCTTGGCGGACCTATTAGCGAATTTTTGAAGAAAATTAAGCTATTGCTCTCGCCTCAAAATTTGTAGAATGTGAATTTTTGAAAAAATTTTATGCAGAAATCCGTTTCAGGCTATTCTGAATCATATTCTGAAGTTTAACGCATTTTTTTATGTATGTATGTATGTATATATGTATGTATGTATGTGTCATTCCAGACGATAACTGTCCGTAGAATCGTGCTAGAAACTTCAAACAAATTTTAAAATGTTAAGGACACAAAACGAAAGTTCAAGTTCGTTGGCCAGCATGATCGGATTACATCTTCGGGTTGAAATTTTCAAAAATGTAGTCAAAAATTTCAAAATAGCCCGTTTTTTGCGATTTGTTGTGCGAAATAATTTTTTCAGCATACTAACATGTGGGATATTCGGAATCAGCGTAAAATTTCCTATAAGAATATGTATCAAGTTTTCAAAAATTTCAAAGTTGAAAAATCAGTCAAAAATCGAAATAATGCCGTTCGCTAGTTGTAAAAATCGGTAATATTTGCATGAAACATTGTCCAAATTCAGATTGAACTACTCTTATGGAAGTATCCCTGTATAACCAATCCTAGAACCATGCTCTTTAAAACGTAGGTAGTAGGTGCTTTAAAAAAAAAAAAAATAAATAAATGTAATCAAAACTGATGAGTTTACTCTGTGCATGTGTTAATAATTTGATTCCATGTTTGTCTATCAAAATCATAAACTAAAATTTCTCAACACTATCAATAGCGACTAAAATGTCTAAGATTTCTTCAAAAATTCGCTCATGGGGTCATGCTGCATGACTGGACTTTTTTTGCTTCCTCTCTACTTAAGAAAGCTTTGTGTTCGCGAGTGAAGTCAAAAAAATTCTTTTCCTCCAAAATCAAAATTTTTAATTGCTTTTTGCGTTTTAGACCAAAAAAAGTTTTCTGTTGGTCCGATTCCGTTGAAACGTTGGTAGGTAATTGGGTAGGCATTTGTTCTAGAAAAATTACCTAAATATATAGGTACTGCAGTTGGTAGATTAATAGCCATTGTGCATGAGCGAAACTAATATCGATTGACACAGGCAAAACTCCTAGTCTCATTAAACGATTTTGAGGAAATTTTCGGGAATTGTGCAGATTAGGTCCTAGATGGTCCCCTATCATTTTCAAAGCAGTCGAATGACCAGTAGCCTGTGCGCATGCGCAAACATGAATTTATCAAAACATTGATTTCTTATGATATGTTTGTCCGATTTCGTTCAAACTTGGGGATTAGGTAGATATATGTTCTAGGAAAATTCCCTATGAATTATCTCGCGATCGTTGGAGTTATAACTATAGCGCATGCGCAAAACTAAAATTGATCGACACAGACAAAACCCCAAGACTAATGGACAGATTTTTATGAAATTCTCAAGGATTGTGCGGTTTAACTATAAATCTCACTATAATAAATAATAATCCTAATAATGATAATCCTAATCATATATAATGATATAAATTTCATTGCCGTTTGAATAACTAATTGTTTGTGCGCATGCCCGCACACTCATTTATTTCTTATAACGTCGACTTATCAATCATTTTGACTTGTAATTTGTTCTTCAACTAATTCTATACATCTATGTTAAAATTTGTGAGGAAGCTATACTGCCCATCCAACTTGGCAGACATTTATTTATTTCTGAATGGAAGATTTCGTTTCTTTTCTACGAAACGCTTCTATTAGAGTGATACAGGTATAAAGAGAAATCATGTTCTAGCATTTATATACAAATGTGTAATCATATAAAAACTTTCTTAAAATATTCACAAAATCACAATTTTTCAAAATTAGTCATTTTCAATCTGTATAAAAAAACTAAAATAACAATAAGTATACAAATACATAGGCAAGATATCCTATAATGAATTTCATTTCAATAAATAAGGCATCACAAAACATATTGTCAAATGTAATATTTTAATGCCCATGTTGATTATAATCTATCTGGAACATTTTTACATAGTGTGCACAAAGCGACGCTTAAATTAAAGTACGAAGGGAGGGAAAGATTCATTTGCTTCTATTTACAGTATCACAAGGAACTACTTGGACACGAAGTTCACTTAATTGTTTGTGAGTGTATGAAATAGTATGTGAAAACATATTTTATCCAAATTAAGGCAGTAGGTTGAGATAACTATGAATTTCTCATTGTGAAAACTTCATAATGAAGGCAATAAAATAAAATATCTCTGCTTCGATCGAATGATGTCGTAGGCACAACATAACAGACATCATTTTATTTTTTACATAATTCAGTGCCGTAAATGAGATGGCGACGATAACTTGGTTTTTATTAAAAGGAACCATAAATGATTTACAATATGGACGGAGTAGTCTTCCTTAAAAACTATCACAACATTCCAAGCTCCTCGGTAGTATTCCAATTGTTTGAATTATATAATTCAAAAGCTAGAAAGGAAAGGCGAGAAAGTTATTTAGGATTGCGGAACGTAATTCGAGCAGAATACTTTGAGTAAAAGTTAAAGTAGGAGCAATTATGTCTAATGGGTCCGAAAAAGGAGGCTGTAAATATTGCACAAGTATAATGACGAGAATGGGAAGAAACGGAATGTTATGGTACATACATTAATCGAAAAAGACAATATGGAATGTTTTACTAATGATATTATGTTAAAATTCAATAGCCCTGGTGGTATCCCAAATTTAGAAAAAAAAGTAGGAACACTTTTTGGTGTTTTCGGAAATTTCCAAATCTTACTTTTCAGAAGTACATTGATGAATGTCAGCGCATTAATAGATACTTGAAAATTATATTAATTAATTAATTTTGCTGCGGTTTGTTTATTGTGAAGTTTATGGGAAGCATAAAGAGCAAACGGCAAAGTAACAGTTTCCCACACCAAAGTGTTTTCCAACACGTGAAGTTCGATCGTTGTGAGTTGGAATAGAAAATGAAATATCTCTGTTAACATTGAAATAGCGGATAACGTGATAAGACACTTTATTTCTATAAAAATGACAATACCAGTAAAGATTTTGACAACTCAAGACAACTCTCTTGAAACCTTGAATTTCAAATGGAAAAATCTTGAACTTGTATTGGAAAATCTCTAATTTGTATGGGAAAACCTTGAATTTGTACGGAAAAACCTCGAATTTGACTCGGAAAACCTTAAATTTGGAATAGGAAACCTTAAATTTGACAGAATAAACCTTGAACTGCACTAAGAAACCTTGAATTTCAAATGGAAAAATCTTGAACTTGTATTACAAAATCTCTAATTTGTTTCGGAACACCTTGAATTTGAAATGGCCAATCTTGAATTTCAATTAAAAAAAACCTTAAATATCACTCAGAAACATTGAACTTGAATTGGAAAACCTTGCATTTCAAATGAAAAATGTTGAACTTGAATTAGAAAACCTCGAATTTGTATGGGAAAACCTTGAATTTGACTCAAAACACCTTGAATTCAAAATAAGAAACTTTGAATATGAAATGAAAATCTCGAATTTGAAATAGCAAATCTTGAATTTGAATTAGAGAACCTTAAACATCACTCCAAAATCTTGAATTTTAAATAAAAACCCTTGAATTTCAAACACAAAATGTTGAACTTGAATCGGAAAACCTTGACTTTCAATTATAAAATCATGAATTTGAAATGGGAAACTTTGAATTTCAAATGGAAAATCTTGAACTAGTACCTATTAGAAAATCGCTAATTTGTTTCGGAAAACCCTTGAATTTGACTAAGAAAACCTTGCATTTGAAATGAAAACCTTAAATTTGAAATAGCAAATCTTGAATTTGAATGAGAGAACTTTAAACATCACTCAGAAACCTTGAATATTTAATTTAAAAAAACCTTGAATTTCAAATAAAAAATGTTGAACTTGAATTGGAAAACCTCGAAT
Organism: Adelphocoris suturalis; assembly: GCA_030762985.1. Lineage (NCBI taxonomy): Eukaryota > Metazoa > Arthropoda > Insecta > Hemiptera > Miridae > Adelphocoris > Adelphocoris suturalis. The sequence goes on from CM061047.1 coordinate 65,040,063, forward strand.
TTGAAATAGCAAATCTTGAATTTGAATCAGAAAACCTTGAATATGACACAAAAAACCTTGAATTGCACTGAGAAACCTTGAATTTTGAATAGAAAACCTTGAATTTCAAATAAAAAATGTTGAACTTGAATTGGAAAACCTTGACTTGTACAGGAAAACCTTGAATTTGAAATGAAAACCTCGAATTTGAAATAGCAAATCTTGAATTAGAATCAGAAAACCTTGAATATCACTCAGAAACCCTGAATTTCAAATGAAAAATCTTGAACTTGAATCAAAAAACCTTGAATTTGTATGGGAAATCCTTGAATTTGGCTCAAAAGACCTTGAATTCAATATGAGAAATTTTGAATTTGAAATGAAAATCTCGAATTTGAAATCGCAAATCTTGAATTTCAAATGGAAAATCTTGAACTTAAATCGGAAAACCCTGAATTTGAATGGGAAATCCTTGAATTTGGCTCAAAAGACCTTGAAATCGTAATGAGAGCCCTTGAATTCGAAACGTATAACCTTGAATTAGAAATGGAAACTCTTGAATTTGAATAAGCAAACTTTGAATTTGACTCGGAAACGCAACAGGCCAGGTTTTTTTAAAATATATAGAGATGACCTCAAAGTTTTTTACTGCTTGCCAAGTAACAGATGAATACGTACACAGATATGGAAACTGAAGATCACTTTTCCGCTTCTTCCTCATCAGACAAAACGCGCGTTTACAACGGAACAACACGGAACAGAAAGTCAATAGAAATCAGTCGGAGGGGACTAGGAGGAGTCCTTGTCGTCGGGGACGAGGTGGGGGGAGGCGGAGGAGGCGCCGAGGTTGTGCGTCAGGCTGTGTCGCCGCAGGTCGCAGTTCCGCCTGAACACCTTCCCGCAGGACGGACAGTTGTAGGGTTTGATGTCCGTGTGGGTCAGCAGGTGGGTCTTGAGGTTGGACCGCTGGTTGAAGGAGCGCGAGCAGACGGGGCACTTGTGCGGCGACTCCTCCAGGTGGAGGATCTTGTGGACGGCCAGCGTCCGCGACTGGCAGAACCCTTTGCCGCACTCACCGCACTTGAAGGGCTTCTCTTTACTGTGGATGTACCTGCGGACAGCAAAAGCCGAAATAAATGATTAGACGATGCTGATCGGAAAGTGCATCAAAACAAATTATATTGTTCAAAATTTTTTCAAATTTTGAACTTTAGCCATTTTTTCACCTACTACTAATCGAAAAAATTGGAATTTACATATGAAAGATAGAAAATTTAACGCTCTTCCCAACGGTATCCTCAGATTTATAAAGAATTTAGGTGCCCCCCCCCCCCCCCCCCCAGAGCTGCAATGGGGGCCTAAATCCTAATAAATCAGGTAGAGGAGGTAACAGGCATCCCGTCAGAGAGATACCACCGCTACTAATAGCTTTTAATGAGCCATGTTCGGGGAAGGTTGATTTTCCTGTCACCAGGAATCCATCCAACGCCAAACCAGCTGCCAAAAATGATCGAGAACAGCGCGTGGTTCCCATTGATTCCTCAACGGGACGCCAACAGCGCTATCTCTGGTGCTCTGACGGGAGCTTGATGGGCCTCTTAGGAGGTAACTCTGTTACACTCCTCCCATTAAAGACATACTTGATTGAAGATCAAGTATGGTAATTGGGTGGAATAGTGAATAGCTGAGAACTGATGCTCATTCGTTCATAAATAGCTGCATTGGCGTTTTGGATGGGGAAATAGAAATTAAAACTGGAATGTCAATGAAGCTTCATAAGAAGTATCTTCATTGAACAATCGGGACAAAACGGATGCTCAACTATGGAGACTTATACCTTAGGAAATTAAAATATATATAGAAATTGAATGAATGAAAATCAAAGAATGATGACTGGCTTATTAGGCACAGACACTGGCTGACTAGGCACAGTAAGATTAAATTGCCCAACTATGGGGACTTAGATTAAATTGCCCAACTATGGGGACTTAAATGGTGAACTGGCTGACTAGGGACAGATCTCTGGCTGACTAGGCTTGTTCGCAGTATTGCAGGTGGCGCTCATTGCGGCTAATTCCAGTACCAGAGACTGGTTTATCAGGATAATTGGATTATCAGCGAATTTTTAGTGTCACTATTACAGAATAGAATGCCTATGATGTTCACACCCCCCCCCCCCCCCCCCCCCCTATTACCTCCATCCTAGACTTGAGAACCGTTGTTATATTATGTCCGACATCCTATTCGAGGTACATATAGGGGTACATAGAATTTGGATTAGTTTGTGTTTGATAATTATTATATTGTGTTTGATAAATTATCAAACGGCCTGATGTCACATTTGTAGTTCCCAATGTAATATTGATAAAATTTATATCCATTAATTGTCTATAAATCTTCCTATTTGTTGGTCTCGATAAACAGAACACAAATCTGTGAATTGTGAAATGTGTGAAGGAGAAAGCTTCCTAATGATTTTCTTCAAAATGACGTTCAGTTTACTCCAGCAATTTTCATGGTTTTTGAGCGAATAAACTGAGAAATTCCTATAAGTTTGGTAGGTACTTATCGTGGAGAGAGAAATGAAATATCCTATTCCTCCGACAGTTGACAAGTATTTTTGACACTAACCCGCTATTTTCAAATATTAGTCTTCATTTTCAAAAACTAAACAAATACTAATTATACTATAATATTATTCAAATATTCGATTTTATTTCAGTTGTAGGTATATATACAATGAAAATTGAAATAAGGATATTTTGTGGTAAAGTGACGAAATTTGATAAGGAAATACAAAATTTGAGCAAAATTCGATTAGTAGGTCTTTTTTTTTTTCTAAGGAAAGATAACTTTATTTGTAAATCAACGATGTACATCTCACTTGGTGTAAATGCTTTGAATGGAGTAGAAACTACCTAATTAACATGGAGCTTGAAAGAGCAACAGGCCCAATGGCTGCCCTCCGATTGAAAAAAGAAATGTCATTTTCTCTTGTGATTAGATGTCTTCTTGTGTGTCCAACAGGTCCCTGTGCCGTTTTCTGTTCACTCGTGGTGCAGGAATGTTTGTTGCTGTAGCGTGTAAAGATGGAATTGTGTGAGTTTTCATTGAAGTGTGTAGTCTGTTGTAACGTGCCTTGATAAATTCTTCTACCAAGGGGATTTTCAGGTCACTATGGATTATGGTGTTGCGTAGAAAACATGGAGCACCTACGATGGTCCTTAGGTTGAGGTTTTGTTTTGTCTGTATTTTTTAATTTGTGATTGGCAGGCTCAATTCCAGATTTCACACCCGTACATGAATATGGGGCGCACCAGGGTTAGGTATATTAGACTTTTGAGGTGGAGAGGGAGGCGCGATTTATGTCCTATCCCTACTAACCAATTGCGGTTGGTGTCGTACTAGATCTCTTATGAAGCTCTTATTGCGTTTCGTAGCCGGATACCTACTTATCAAATTTCGCTCAAATTTTGCATTTTTCAAACAAATTTCGTCACTTTAACACATAATCGCTACGTATTTATATTTTCATTGTAGGTATATATAACTGATTAGTATTGGTTATAACTGTGAGAGGAATAGAATATTTCATCTCTCTCTCCATGATGAATACCTACCAAACTTAAAGGAATTTCATCAATTTTTTCCCTCAAAAACCATGAAAATAGCTGGAGTAAATGTCATTTTGAAGAAAATCATTAGGGAGCATTAGTATGGGACATTCCTATTTAATTAATTTTCACTAATTAGCGAAAATGCTATAAAATGCAGAGGGGCAAATACACTTGAAACAGTCAGAAACAGAAGATAAAAATGTATGAGCATCTTGGAAGAAGAGAACTCGGTGGGAGAACTAGTCTCTTCTTCCTTGCTGTTCATACATTTTTATCTTCTGTTTCTGACTGTTCTAGGTGTATTTGCCCCACTAAGCTAAGCTAAAAACTAACATTGCTGGGTAAAAAACAACTTACTGAATGCTGTGCCCTCAATGAGGTCAGCGTCAAAAACGGAAGGGAACAGTAAACGGAACTAAAATTGCGTGGTTGGCCAAAGCCACAAAAAAAAAAAAAAAAAAAAAAAAAAAAAAAAAAAAAAAAAAAAAAAAAAAAAGTTCCAATCATGCAGCATGATCGAATGAGCGAATTTTTGGAAGTTATCTTATTATAATAAGTTAAATTGTTTTGAAACATGAGCTTTTTAAGTGCAAAGAAAATGTTAACTATTATTTTTATGGCAAAAAACGTACTATCTGCTATTCAAAAATTTTTGTTGTTGGATTTTTAGCTTTTTTGCAGTTTTTATCGATTGTATAGCAAATTTTAATGAAATTCAAGTACGTTTTTCAGCATAATTTTGTGAATTAATTTTTTAATGTCCTATTTCATGTTTTACAAACTTTATTTGAGCTATGTATGTAATACATATATTTTTTTTAAATTTAAGCCGCGTCTCAACCGGAAGGGTTATTAGCGGCATTTGAGCAATATTCTGTTTAAAATCATGATTTTAACAAATGTTAGCCATTTTTAACAGTTTGAAGTGATTTTTTTCAGCCAGTTTTTTTGAAATTTCACCAATTTGATGTGCTCAAAAACTGCTAGCCAAAGAACTAGAACGAACGAAAAATTAGTTAAATAACGCCCCACTCTGATCCGAATGCATTTCATTGTTCCTCAAACACCATAACGAGGCCAGACGTAGAACGAGGACACCGTTATTGTGGGTCACGACTTCATGCCGATCGTATTTTCATTGGGAATCGGATCCCCGATCGCCCCCGATAGGAAAATCCACCCCGGTTGGACAACAAATAGGTCTATGCTAAGCTGAAAACTAACATTGCTGTGTAAAAAACAACTTACTGTATGCTGTGCCCTCAATGAGGGCAGCGTCAGAAAACGGAAGGGAACTAAATCAAACGGACGAACTAAATCACTCGCGAGAAATTATGGAAACCATTTTTAAATGGTAGTGAGTGAAAAACGTTGTCTATTTCCACGAAAAATAAAGAGTTACAATGTTAAATCGATTTCGACGGTTAGGCCATCATCAGTAACAAACAATAACTGAAGACACATAGAAAGGACACAGCTTTTATAGTCACAGGTGAAGGAAGGTTGAATCCCATTGGTCAAGAGAAAGAAAAGAGACATGAAGCACAAACAATCAAGTGCAAACAAAGTGAAGGGAGATTATAGCTAATCAGATGAAGTGAAAGGGGGTGGGGGAGAATAACTAAATATGGTTTCAACTGTATGAAGGGATACTTTCAAGCTTTATAGAAATGGATCTATCAGCGGTGAAACATATTGAAATATACCCTCATTTAAACATTTACCAGATTTGTCACTTTTGAAAATTCGAATTTTTCAAGTATATTCAACACACCTCCCTTTGGACAAAAATTGAGAAATTCTACAAACTGTCTATCTGCCAATTCAAAATCGTACCGGTGATCGTTCATACTCGTATTTAGTTATTAGTTATAGGTAAGTACATATATATTATATAGGTACATGTTGATCGTTGATCATGTTGGAGTTCCCGAATGAGATTCTCCAAGGCGAATTTCGGTGTTGCCTTAACAAAAACTTTTAAAAATTCCCTTCCTTCTTCTACCCGATCTATTTCTAGTGAAAAAATTAAACCACATAGGTAGATAAAGATAGGTAAATACACCTAAACATATACCAATCAGAAACACAAGATAAAACTCACAATAAAGTAGACCTACTATACAAAATCAAATTTGTATAGTCAAGTTGGTACAGAAACCGCGTAACGTTTTCGGGCAGTTAGCTCAAGGCTAAAGCATGTTTCATGCTAAACTCGTAAACGAGTTGCACTATCTGCTTTACAAGCAGATACCATGTTACATGGATATGTCTTTGATTGGTAATTTCATAACGGTTGTCCTCGAGAGTTTTAAACAAATCCTTTAACTTTAAACAAATCCCTGGGCCGCATGGCCGCATCCCGACTAATTCCAACAAAACAACGGTTTACTTATAGAAATGTTGAAAATAACTGTGGAGAGAAGCCACTACAATGAGTTGTTGTTAACAGTCGACTGTTGTCAAGAGGATGTAAATGTTTCCTATGGAGTGGAGTGGAGTGTAGTAAATGATGCTATTGCTTTACGCTAAGAATATTGTAACCGGCTTATTAAAATTGTTTATCTAGTCCAATCAACTTAGTTTAGGAATGTAGCCAGGTACGTAAGGAGGGGGAAATTGGTAGCTTGAGATGTGAACATTTATCACATAAATCAAGCGCTTTCCACCGAGTGGCGAACGATTTATGTGCGATGAAAACTGCGGAAGTTCCATTCCCCTAGCAACGGCTGGGTTGTACGTGAAAAACACTGAAATTGTGACACAAATTTTGCATCACGGAAATTTTTGGTTGACCCCCCAGAGCAAAGACTCATTGATGTCAAAATGTATGAACAGCTAAGAAGAAGAGACTAGCTAGTCCTACCAAGTTCTCTTCTTCTTAGATGTTCATACATTTTCACTTTTGATTCTCACTGTTCCTGGTGTATTTGCCCCACTGGATTTTAGCGAATTTTCGCTAATTAGAGAAAATTAGTTAAATAACGCTCCACTCTGATCCCAATGCACTTCATTATTCCTCAAACACCATAACGAGGCCAGACGCCGAACGAGGACACCGTTATGTGGGTCACGACTTCACGCCGATCGTATTTTCATTGGAAATCGGATCCCCGATCGCCCCGATAGGAAAATCCACCCCGGTTGGAATACAAACAGGTCTACGCTAAGCTAAAAACTAACATTGCTGGGTAAAAAACAACTTACTGTATGCTGTGCCCTCAATGAATGTAGCACCAAAAAACGGAAGGAAACAGTAAACGGAACGAACTAAATCACTCGCTACGAAGTAGTGGAAACCCATTTCAAAAAGGACGTTATTGGAAAAACGTTGTCTATTTCCACAAAAAATTTTTCAGAAAATTTCTCTTTTTCATTACGAAAAACATTTCAGCGAACTACCTGCTAGTCGAAGAAAACTTTGATCTCAGTTCAGATCATTCACCCATCATACTGACACTCAGTGATCGAATCATTCAGAAGCCATCCAACCCTGCCCTAGTCAATCAGAAGACCAACTGGGAGCTCTTCAAGCAAGAAATATGCAGACATATCGACTTGAGTAAGTCCTTACAAACACCAGAAGAAATTGAACACGAGCTCGAGCATCTTGTTCGCAGTATACAAACTGTTGCTTGGGAAAATACACCAACACTTACAAGGCGACTCCGAGGGATCAATTACCCTCGGGAAATAGTCACTGCAATAAAAGAAAAACGCAAGGCCAGAAAACGATGGCAAGTAACTAGAGTACCCAGCCATAAATCAGAATGGTACAAGGCAGAAAGTGAACTGAGGTCTTTGACACAGGAGATCAATGAAGAAACCCAAGAGCACTATATCATGGGACTCACAAGTCATCGTGATACTGATTACTCACTCTGGAAGGCTACCAAATATCTTAAAAGACCAATAATACAAGCTTCACCCATAAAAAATTCCGATGGGAGTTGGGCTAAGAGTAATCAAGACAAAGCAGCGATTTTTGCTGATTACCTAGCAAACATATTCACTCCAGTAATTATGCACCAGAGGATGTAATAGATTCCCTCCTATTCTCTGAAAGCGAATTAAAGAAAGCGATTGGAGCTTTAAAAAACAAGAAAACACCAGGACCAGATCGCATACCCTCAGAGGTGTTAAAAATAGCAACAGAAGTCTGTCCAAGGCTACTATTACGAATGTACAATTCTTGCCTTAGAGAAGGGATCTTTAGCAATAGATGGAAAAAAGCTCGCCTGGTGCTTTTAGACAAAGGAAAGGGTGATCCAAACTCTCCATCCTCTTGGAGGCCTCTTTGTATGTTGGATACTGCTGGAAAAGGTTATGAGAAGCTTCTCCTGCTTCGCTTGATGCCTGCAATAGCGGCGTCAGGAGACTTATCCCCCAGACAGTATGGATTCCGAAAGGGTCGGTCCACTGCTCATGCACTGGCAGATCTAGTGAACACCTTGAAAAAAAAACTCAGGAAGGTAGTAGATATACTAGGAATCTGGCAATGCTAGTGACCCTGGATGTGAAAAATGCCTTCAATTCTGCAAGATGGACTGATATGTTAGAGTCTCTGGATACCACCTTTAAAATACCAAGATACTTACTAGCAGTTATGGACAGCTATCTTAAAAACCGAACACTGGTTTATGAGACGGCTCAAGGGGTAAGGGAGAAAGAAATCACCGCAGGAGCAGCCCAGGGTTCAGTTCTGGGCCCACAACTATGGAACGCGTCATACGATAGTGTTCTACGTCTGGAAATGCCAGAAGACTGCTATCTTGTCGGATATGCAGATGATGTTGCAGCAGTTATCCTGGCTAGAACCACGGAATTGGCACAGTATAAACTGAATCGAGTAATGGTAAAGATCACTAGATGGATGGAAGACCATATGTTGACATTAGCAGCAGCTAAAACCGAAGTAGTTGTGTTCACTCGAAAACGGATCCCTACCATAATCCCAATACAAATAGGGAGTACAGAAGTCACCAGCAAACCAACAGTAAACTACCTGGGAATCACATTAGATACTAAAATTACATTCTGGGAGCAAATAAAGAAATCAGCAGACAAGGCATCAAAGAAAACAACTGCTCTTAGTCATCTCATGAGAAATGTCAATGGGCCGAGACCATGTAAGCGTCGTCTCATGATGACCGTTGTACAATCAATACTCTTGTACGGTGCGGAGGTATGGGCAGATGCCCTAAACATTGCCTACTATCGCAAGAGAATTATTGCAGTTCAACGAAGAGGAGCGCTGAGGATTGCATGTGCCTACAGAACAGTGTCAGAGCCAGCCATACTCGTACTTACAAGCAGCATCCCAATCCATCTATTGGCTGCAGAACGCAAAAGAATCTTGATAGAAGAGAGGAAGGAGAAAGAGCTCATTTAGCCACTGAAGAGAGAGAATGTACAATGGCAAGATGGCAGGAAATGTGGACTTTAGAGCAGAGAGGGAGATGGACTGCACGCTTGATTCCTCACATCAAGGTATGGCTAGATAGAAAACATGGTGAAGTAAACTTTTTCCTGACTCAGTTCCTTTCTGGGCATGGGTTGTTTTACGCATATCTCTATAAAATGGGAAAAGTAGACTCCCCAATATGTCCATACTGCCAGGAAACGGACGATGATGTGCTCCATACTTTCTTTGTGTGCAAGCGATGGGCTACAGAAAGAAGAGGGCTACAGGATGCTCTGGAATTACCACCTCAAGACGTGACACCGGAGGTGGTAGTAGCCAAAATGATGGAACGAGAGCAAAAATGGAATTTTGTAGCTGCCTGTTGAAGACATCCTCCAGAAAAAGATCATCTTGGAACGGGAGAGACAGAGGAGGAGGGAGCACATGGACCGAGAGGACTGAAGAAATTTCTCAAGGACTCGGCCTGAAGTAATGTGTTAAACAGTTCCAGGCTGAGTTCCAACGTGGGAAAAGGAAGGTGAGGTTTTAGTGTGTTTGAATCATACATAACCCGGAGGCGGTCCCTTTTGGGTATCTTACGAGATCCGATTACCACCTTAGGATCTTAAAGATTTCCTCACCTGCCTACGTAAAAAAAAAAAAAAAAAAAAAAAATAATAATAAAAAACATTGCTATGACAGATGAACTGACTCTAGAGGTCGCAAATGGTATTGATCAAGATGTCGACATTCCACCCGTTACTATCAAAGAGATTAAGCTCATAATCGATAAGGAAATCAGTCCAAAAAAGGCTCCTGGCTACGACCTTATCACTGGTCAGATCCTTAAGCATCTCCCGCGTAAAGCCATTGCAAAAATAACCATGATTATTAATGCAATTATAAAACACCGTTGCATTCCTCAGTTGTGGAAGATTGCCGAGGTCATAATGATTCCTAAACCTGGAAAGCCTCCCACGGAGCCAAGTTCGTACAGACCAATCTCACTTCTACCAGTATTATCAAAATTATTTGAAAAACTAATCCGCAAGCGACTAGTACCCATAATCGAAGAACGTAAGCTGTTCCCAAGGCACCAGTTTGGCTTTCGACAGAAACATTCCACTATCGATCAAGTCCATAGAATAACACATATAATTGAACAAGCCCTTGAGGAAGAGAAAGTCTGCTCAGCCGTCTTCCTAGACGTCGCTCAGGCGTTTGACAAAGTTTGGCATGAGGGACTCAACTACAAGCTGCGCAAAAATCTACCAATAAAGTATGCTGAGCTGCTTCAGTCTTATCTCACCAATCGCTATTTCAGAATAAAGCAAGAAGACGCCTACTCAGAGCCAAAGCTAATCAAGGCAGGAGTCCCACAAGGGAGTGTTCTTGGACCGCTCTTGTATGTCCTTTATACCAGTGATCTCCCAGAAATTGGAATGAACACCACAGCCACCTTCGTAGATGATACAGCAATTTTGGCAGTCGGAGAATGTAACACTGAATCCACCAACAAGTTAAATCAATCAATATCCAGCATACAAAAGTGGACAGCAAAATGGAGAATCAAGATAAATGAAACTAAGTCGGTACATGACGATTTCACCAACAAGAGAATCGAGTATATTCCGGTACATTTCATGGGAAAAGTTATTCCGAACGCTAATGAAACCAAATACCTAGGCATGACACTGGACGCCAAACTTAAATGGAAAGCCCATGTCAAGAAAAAGAAGGAAGAACTCCTTCTAAAATTCAGAAAAATGCATTGGCTAATGGGGAGACGGTCGAAGTTGTCAATCCAGAACAAGCTAACATTGTATAACCAAGTCCTTAAACCAGTCTGGACTTATGGAGCCCATCTTTGGAGCTGTACGGCTCAGTCAAATCGAGACATCATCCAAAAATTCCAGAACAATGTGCTAAGAACGGTGGTCAATGCACCATGGTACTTTCGAAACGAACGTCTGCATCATGAGCTTCGGATCGAAACAATAAACGATGCTATAAAGCGACAAGCTGTGAGACACCTACAGCGGTTAAGATGTCACATCAACGAGGAAGCTGTCCAACTCCTTGATACAAGTGATATCATCAGAAGATTGAAGCGTACCAAACCACTCGACCTTGCTTACTTGTGAAGCAGTGAAGTGAAACATCCATCATAATCAACAAAACTCAGTGATGTATCTTAGTTTTGAATTAAAGTCCATATTGGACACAGCTTTTATAGTCACAGGTGAAGGAAGATTGAATACTATTGGTCAAAAGAAAGGAAAGGGGCAGGAGTTACAACCAATAAAGTGCATACAAAGTGAAGGGGGATTATAGATAATCAAATGAACTGAAAGGGCGAAAATAACTACACATGGTTTCAACAGTGTGAAGGGATGATTCCATGCTTTATAGAAATGGACCTATCAGCGGTGAAATATATTGAGGTATATCCTCATTTAAACATTTACCAGATTTGTCACTTTTGAAAATTCGAATTTTTCAAGTATATTCAACACACCTCTCTTTGGACAAAAATTAAGAAATTCTACAAACTGCCTATCTGCCAATTCAAAATCGTACCGGTAATCGTTCATACTCGTATTTAGTTATTAGTTACAGGTAAGTACATATTTATTATATGGGTACATGTTGATCATTGATCATGTTGGAGTTCCCGAATGAGATTCTCCAAGGAGAATTTCGATGTTGCCTTAACAACTACCCTTCCAAGTTCCCCTCCTTCTTCTACCACATCTATTTCTAGTGAAAAAATTACACCGCATAGGTAGTTAAAGATAGATAAATACACCTAAACGTAGAACAATCAGAAACAGAAGATAAAAATGTATGAACAGCTAAGAAGAAGAGACTAGCTAGTCCTACCAAGTTCTCTTCTTCTTAGATGTTCATACATTTTCATCTTTCGTTTCTGACTGTTCCACGCGTATTTGCCCCACTGCATTTTAGAGAATTTTCGTTAATTTGTGAAAATTAGTTAAATAATGCCCCACTCTGATCCTAATGCACTTCATTATCCCTCAAACAGCATAACGAGGCCAGACGTCGAACGAGGACACCGTTATGTGGGTCACGACTTCACGCCGATCGTAATTTCTTTGGAAATCGGATCCCCGATCGCTCCGATAGGAAAATCCACCCTGTTCGGACAACAAATGGGTCTATGCTAAGCTAAAAACTAACCCTTCTGAGGAAAAAACAACTTACTGAATGTTCTGCCCTCAATGAGGTTAGCGTCAAAAATGGAAGGGAACAGTAAACAGAACTCAAATTTCGTGGTTCGCCAAAGCAAAAAAAAAAAAAAAAAAAAAAGTCATGCAGCATGAAGTTATCTCATTAAATTAAGTTAAATTGTTTTGAAATATGAGCTTTTCGATTGCAAAGAAAAGATTTTGGACTCTTAACTTTTTTGCAGCTTTTATCGATTTTTTTAGCAAACATTTTTAATAAGACTCAAGTGCGTTTTTCAGCAATTTCTGTACATAAAATTTAAAATGTTCTATTTTAGTTATTAAACTTTATTTGAGCAATATTCAACCAAAAAATATAATTTTAATGATTGTTTAGCCGTTTTAGCTATTTTTTAGTGATTTTTTTAGTACATTGTTTGTAATTATACCAATTTAATGTGCTCAAAAAGTGCTGGCCAACGAACTACATAGAACGAAGGAAAAATTAGTTAAATAATGCCCCACTCTGATTCTAATGCACTTCTTTATCCCTCAAACAGCATAACAAGGCCAGACGTCAAACGAGGACACCGTTATGTGGGTCACGACTTCACGCCGATCGTATTTTCATTGGAAATCGGATCCCCGATCGCCCCGATAGGGAAAATCCGCCCTCGTGATGGTCCAATCAGCTTGGCGAGACGCGACGGACCGGACCAACGCCCGCGCCTCCCCACCCGCACGCACGTTGACGTCCGCCTTCCCCGGTAATTAAATGGAAGGTTAGTTAAGGTTAAAGCTGATTTTGTGAGCCGTGTAAGGGCCTTCGGTACCTACATCATGTGGTTTACCTTGGGCGCTCACCGACTGTTATTTACAGCTCACGGAGAAGTTGGAATGAATGCCTTGGGCCATCTCTCACGTTTCGCTATTCTCCCACAAGCCGACTTTTATTTTAAATGGCGTTTTTAATTTTGTTTTACGGAGAGCTCCAGCTCGTAGGCGACACTTTGATGGGCTCAGTCGTCTACACGAGCACGACATGGTTTTCTATTGAGGAGATAGTTCCCTGAGAACTCAATGACTTAGAGATGGAGACTGGACTTGAAATAGGAGGGGATAAATTATTGTTTGTTCACAACGTGCTGTCTCTTCTCGCAGGGAAAAACAGCTAGTCATAAATGCAAGAAGTAAAGTAATTTTCTCCTCTGGAAAAAATGTGCACACCTGAACTGGGCACCAATGGCAACTAAAACACCTGAACTGGGCGGGCACTTTCCAAATCTTAGATCGGCAGGGTCTGCTGCAGAATTTTTACTACGGGATTGACTACTTGATGGCATGTATTTTTGAGATGCGAGCTTGAGATGAGATGAGCTCAGTCGTCTACAAGAGCACGATATGGTTTTCTATTAAGGAGATAGTTTCCTGAGGACTTAGAGATGGAGACTGGACTTGAAATAGGAGGGGATAAATTATTGTTTGTTCACAACGTGCTGTCTCTTCTCGCAGGGAAAAACAGCTAGTCATAAATGCAAGAAGTAAAGTAATTTTCTCCTCTGGAAAAAATGTGCACACCTGAACTGGGCACCAATGGCAACTAAAACACCTGAACTGGGCGGGGACTTTCCAAATCTTAGATCGGCAGAGTCTGCTCCAGAATTTTTACTAAGGAATTGACCACTCGATGTTATGTATTTTTGAGATGCGAGCTTGCGAGCATCCAAGCCACCAAACTGAACCTGCACATCATTCTGAACTATATGTCCAACTAATCTGAATTTTTACGAAGGAATTGACTACTTGATGTATTTTTGAGGTGAGAGCTTGCGATGAGATGAGCTCAGTAGTCTACATGAGCACGACATGGTTTTCTATTAAGGAGATAGTTTCCTGAGAACTCAATGACTTAGACTTGAAATAGGAGGGGATAAATTATTGTTTGTTCACAACGTGCTGTCTCTTCACGCAAGAAAAAACAGCTTGTCATAAATGCAAGAAGTAAAGTAATTTCCTCCTCAGGGAAAAATGTGCACAACTGAACTGGGCACCAGTGGCAACTAAAACAAATCTTAGATCGGCAGAGTCTGCTCCAGAATTTTTACTAAGGAATTGACTACTTGATGTTATGTATTTTTGAGATGCGAGCTTGCGAGGAGATGAGCTCAGTAGTCTACACGAGCACGATATGGTTTTCTATTAAGGAGATAGTTTCCTGAGAACTCGATGACTAAGAGTTGGAGACTGGACTTGAAATAGGAGGGGATAAATTATTGTTTGTTCACAACATGCTATCTCTTCTCGCAGGAAAAAAACAGCTTGTCATAAATGCAAGAAGTAAAGTAATTTCCTCCTCAGGGAAAAATGTGCACAACTGAACTGGGCACCAGTGGCAACTAAAACACCTGAACTGGGCGGGCACTTTCCAAATCTTAGAACGACAGGGTCTGCTCCAGAAGTTTTACTAATGACTTGACTACTTGATGTTATGTATTTTTGAGATGCGAGCTTGCAAGGAGATGAGCTCAGTAGTCTACAAGAGCACGATATGGTTTTCTATTAAGGAGATAGTTTCCTGAGGACTTAGAGATGGAGACTGGACTTGAAATAGGAGGGGATAAATTATTGTTTGTTCACAACGTGCTGTCTCTTCTCGCAGAAAAAACAGCTTGTCATAAATGCAAGAAGTAAAGTAATTTCCTCCTCAGGGAAAAAAGTGCACACCTGAACTGGGCACCAATGGCAACTAAAACACCTGAACTGGGCGGGCACTTTCCAAATCTTAGATCGGCAGGGTCTGCTGCAGAATTTTTACTACGGGATTGACTACTTGATGGCATGTATTTTTGAGATGCGAGCTTGAGATGAGATGAGCTCAGTCGTCTATAACGTTCAATTATCAACCATTTCGGCTAGTGCTTTGTTCATCAGCTAATTCTATACGTCCATGTTACAATATTTGAAGAAGATATACTGCCCACCCAACTTGGTAGACGTCATTTGTGTATATGCAAGGATGGCGCAAACATGCACAAACGGCTAGACCGGTTTGAATGCGGTGTTTCGCAAAATTATCAGCATGTTCTTTATCAGAAGCCCTAGTAAAAATAAGAACCACCAAATTTAGTTGATTATAAATTTTAGTCTGGGTAGCGTTGCAAAATTTAATGAAAAAACACGTTTATGACATTTTATGTCTTCACTTTGGCACATACACGAAAAAAGCGTTTAGAAAACGCTTGCATACGAGTCTGCAACACATTGGGACATTTTATGTTTTTAGATGCAGAAAAAGCCACTCATCGGATCTGGACCCTGGGCTCAATGAAAACATCAGAAATTAACAAGCGGTTGCAATCATGTTCACAATAACAGCTATTGAGAATGATCACCTGAGTGTACACAATTATTCAAAAACCATGCTCATAACTCAGCTTGATGGCCACGCACTTCGCAGTAATTAACATATGTCGTTGGAATTAGTCGGGATCCGGCCCAGGGAAAAAATGAATCTATTTCATGTTGTTTATTAAACGACGTTTCGTCCACTTACTGAGGACATCTTCAGGATTCTACACGGACAAATAGGCATTGCTATATTAAACAGAAGAAAACAGAAAATAATAGATAGATGAAATGCCTATTTGTCCGTGTAGAATCCTGAAGATGTCCTCAGTAAGTGGACGAAACGTCGTTTAATAAACAACATGAAATAGATTCATTTTTTTCCAAACTCGACTAATTCCAAAGACACAATTACTTACGGCCGACTGAACTATTAACATAATTAACATATGGTTGGATAAATGGAGAGCTTTCGAACGAATAGTCAACGAATTTTGTGGGATGAAAAACGACGAAGTACCATTTCCCTAGCAACGACTCGGTTGTAAGCAAAAATCATCAGAAAACCAACCGTAACGCTTTTTTTAACGCATTTTTTTAACGCCTTTTTTGTTCATGTGCCAAAGTAAAGACATACAATGTCAACAACAACATAATTTTAGGAATTTCGGTTACAATGTTTCAGTTCTTGCACTGCTACACAACCGTAATTAACGAAGTTGCACAACACAGCACATTCAAAGAAACCACCATAAATTAAGAAAACCAGTGTGCAATGAAATTATAAATATCTACTCGTAGTTGTCCGTACACTCCTACCCAAGCAACGCTTGGGTACTCTGCTAATTTATATATGCAGAGTCTAAAATTTAACGGATGAGCCATTTTTATTTTTTTAAATTTATTTTAATATTCTACAGTAACTATAGGACAAACTCATTAATCAGCTTAACAGCTCATTCTGATTGAAAGTTCCTTCTAGAGATATTTTTAAACGATTTGTTTTCGAGTTACTCAATTTTAACGTTTTTTTTGTACACTATGATATTACAACGGCCATAACTCCCCTCAGAATCATTGTAAACTCAAAACAAGCAACACCATTGGAAAGAGCGTTGAATTTCCTATAACCCTGATAAAAATAAAGTTTTTTTTTTAGTTAGTTTTAATATTGGTGAAAAAATGACAAAGTACAAAATTAGAAACAATATTTAAGATCAACGTATTTTCTTTCATTTTTTTGCTTCCAGTAAAGGGGTTTTTCAGCGGGCGTCAGCTTTTGAACGGTCTTGTCTATTTTACTTTTGCTTTGCTAATTGAGGGAGAAAAGTGTGTTTGTACGTTGAAAAACGTGGTTTTTTCTATGAAATCGAGGGTTTTTGTGGAAAATGACCCTCTAAAGCCCACTTTCATCAAAAAGTTTTTTAACGGAGTTTGGCTAAACTCCAATAAAAATAATCTCGGCGATTAGTGCTCCAAAAAGAGCTATACTTCACCAGCTTATTATTTTTATTTAATGAACACATGGCGATACATTCACTCCTAGGCGTACAACCAGGAAATAATTAAGACTTGTCTCAACAGTATTTATTTCAGCTAGATTCTTCATAGGAAAATACCTACGGTCAATTTTATCCTTTTTTATATCTTTATTATGAGAATATTTATTCAAACATAAGCAAAATACGAACGTACTAAAATTGAAACTCAGCCTCATATGAACTAATCGGAACCAAAACTTCTTTCGACAGAATACTTTTCCTCGAAAAAATGTGGTCCAACTCGAGAAATTTATTGTTTCACAAAGTGTGCTGCTGTCCATAGATGGTTTTTCTTTGAAACACAAATATTGCGTTCACTGCTGAGATCCATTGCAGTTCCATTATGGGGTAATTGGATCCACTGAAAATAAGGATCCCATTCCCTCATAACCGATGACCTTAATGCCCCTCTTCTTTACATTTTGATAAGACAGAGGCTGGCACCTTATTTCTGAACGGACTTTCAAAAACTAAGAACAATTTGAAAGATGGAAAGCCATTCTAACGCTTGTGAAGATTAAAATATTGAAATTCGAACAAATAGGATTCACCCTGTTTGAAGGGGTAACAAAAATATAAGAAAACACCTTCAATACTTGGAAAAGCGAAATTATCGACATTTGTTTAACCAACTGTTGATAAAGTTAGGCCCTTCGCTTCTAGGCCCTCAGATTCAGCCGAATTGGTGATGAAACCGCCAGATTTTCTTAAATTCTCTGGAATTCCATTACCCCATGGATTCCATTACCCTCCTTTACCCTGCTTATTTTTGCGTTATGCTCCACGGCGCGTACAAAACTACGACTCTCAGCACGAGACATATCTACCAATCTGGGTCCCCAACGGAGTTCAGGGAAATTGTCCAATAAAATTCGCTAAAACGTTGAACACCAGAACAATAAATCAGCTGATGTCATGACTTACTCTACATGGGATTGCTATTCACCTTCCTAATAAAACGTGCTTCTCTATCTATTATACGTTACTTTCTTATCATTCTATTTCACTTTCGTATTAAAATTCATCAATTTGATTGTAAAAACCATGTCAAACTTGCCTGTCTGACTCCAGAACTCCAGGTGAGAGACGTGAGTTCGAGGATAGTTGGATTCGCGAATAGAAATTTACATCCAAACCCGATGTTGACGAATTCCTCGAAGTGCGGAATCCGCTGTCGAATCCGCCGTCCGATCTTCCTTGGGCATTCGAGGAATCAAATATAAATCCAAGTGCCAAATTACGTGAGTTTATTGTAGATCAAAACTGTTAATCGATCAACAGTGAATCAAACAAATAGCTGTTCGCCCGCGGCCATATTGTTTGTTATCATTGTTATCCCGGCCAACGGAGATTAGCAAGTGTAACTCGCCGACTTTGGGAGCTTAACCTCGAGCTGCCTCAGTAGGGGTTTAAACTCGTAATGCGCTCTGATGTAAGACGTTGTCCTATAATTTTCGTTAAACCCATTGTATTCGAAATTAAACTGGTTCAAGTTGTGGGTGCAAGTGGACCTAAGAGAATTTCTACGTTTTCTGCCTCGCTGAATCGAATGGTAACACTTGCAGATCTCCTCAACTCCGTTATAAGAGAGTTTTACACTTCAACTAACAAATTTTTAGTTAATTTATTATGCTCAATTTTATGTGCTTTTAAAGGTAAAAACAGTAAGTCAAAGAGTAAAACTCTGTTATTTCAAGATGGGCAATTCTGGCCATTTTCCCATGTTTTTGGCAGTCTTTTATTGATAGCATATACCAGTAAAAGAACATTATCACGTAATTCAGCGATAAAAAATACCCCAAAATCATGTATCATGCGTAGTATTGAATATCTTCGGAAATTCGGTATTTCACAATTGGTGCACTGTTTGCGCGTAATTGAGCCCGTTTTTTTGCCCTCAATCATTCAAGTAGGTAATGGGTCATTTTTACATGTAGATTTCGAATCTGCAATAAAAGAAATAGGGATTTGCATTTGAAAAATGCGAGTTTAGAGTCGTAGCCCCACTGTGGCGCGTGGTAATCAAAATCCGATTTCGACCTTGAACAGAATTTAAAAAACAAAGAGGAGTTGTGACATCTTCAAAAGCAAAAATAATAAAATAAAATAAATAAATGGCTGTTCCATTAAATTTTAGACACCCTGTATATATAAACACATATATATTATTTTGAGCACTAGAGCTGACGACGCCGACACGGTGAAATATTCTCAATTTAGTAAGTTATATTTATTTGTTTCCTATATTTTCCGACCATCTGTAATATCTCAAAATAATATTACACGCGAGTGTTTTCATCCTTCACCAAAACTGTATATATATATATATATATATATATATATATATATATATATATAATATATATATATATATATATATATATATTATATAATATATATATATAATTATATATATATATATATAATATATAATTATATATATATATATAATATATATTATATATATATAATTATATATAATTATATATAAATATATATATAATTATATAAATTATATATATATATATATATTATAAATATATATATATATATATATATGTATTTATACAATTTTGATGTGGAAAATTTGCAAACAATATCGATAGGTACGTTATGTTTGTATTGTCGAGTTGGAATGAAGATGCCACCAAGCGATTATTTCCCCATCGTTCCCTCAACCTTTTCCTTTGGAGTGTTACGCGTGAATTTACATAATGGCAACAACTAATCTTCATCATCACTGTGACTGTATAAAGTTACAGCCTGATGTGCGGAACGTCCTCCCTCACCGCGCTGGCTCTAAAAGGGGACAGCAGTACAAAGGGAGACGATTTTACTGTTCACCGTTTTATTCGTCTCCGCTTGACGTGCTGATGTCGGAGGGAACAGTGTTGAAGTGCTTAATACCCCGTATAAAATTGAAATCCAAAGTACCGAGTTGTAAATCTCCTAATTGCAACACAGGGCTTAGTGAAGACAGGTCCCTGCATACAGTATAATTTTGGGGGGAATTATCGATGAGATGTGGCAACAGTTACAGGATCCATGCCAGAGAGTTTGAAAAATTGAGGCCCCCCGTTACTCTTAGCTATAAAAGGAATTTGTATGATATTCGCGTTGTTAGAACGTCCCTCTGAAGTCTTATAGGTAAGACTTCGCTAATAAGTGGGGCGCCTATTGGAATTGATCCAGGGGGTGGGGGACAACCCAACCATGACAAGAAAAAAAAAACCGACAAATCCGTTTCAGGCCATTCTATGACCAATTCCGTGGAAAATCTATAGTCTATAATGAATAAATATAGTCTACAACTATATGTCTGTGTGCGTGTGTATGAGTATGTGTGTGTGAGACAGATTTTGTAGACGCTACCTAGCCCACAAATGTCAACCGATTTTCGAGGTTCTTTCTTTGTTCGATCCCAAGTATTGTCTAGTTCATCACGTAGGTACCTACGTTCATCACTATTTAGCCTACTGGTGCATGGTTTGTTTCCCTATTGCTTCCGAGTCTACCTAAAGGTAGCGGAGGCATTGTTAGCGAATTTTTGAAGAAAATTAAGCTATTGCTCTCGCCTCAAAATTTGTAGAATGTGATTTTTTGAAAAAATTTTATGCAGAAATCCGTTTCAGGCTATTCTGAATCATATTCTGAAGTTTAACGCATTTTTTTAATGTATGTGTGTATGTATGTATATATTTATGTAGTTATATATGTATAGGTATATCGCACACGTCCTAGAATAAGGGTACATCTCAAAATCGCGATTTTTGAGTTAGTTGTGATTCTAGGAAGTAGAAACGGTCTAGTTTGTCCGTAGAAGGTGGAGATATGTGTAGGGCACTCTAATTCCGCTAGAGAGTGCGTGTGTCTTTGTTCTATGGAGGGAGTAACCAATTCACGTCCTAGGAAGAAAGACACAACTCAGTTGAGTTCACGCAGTCTGTGTCTCGTTTTAAGTTGTTTCCTTTTTGTGTGGACAATTTTAACTTGTGTCTTTCTTTTCTGAACATTTTGGATCCTGACTGGTGAGATTTCAGTGTTTCAGTTGGAACAACTCAAAAATTCTTTAAAAATCAATAAAACCGTTCCCCCCCACTCCCTTCCCACTAGCAAAAAAACTATTTATTCACCATGGGGCGTTAGAGTAATAATGTAGGAAACAAGTTTCGCAAAGATAAATTATGTTCATCGTGTTCCAAAGAACGGGTAGCCAATGGTGTGGAAGGAAAACTTTGAATGCGATTTGCCGAAAATGACAATTTTTGAGTTGTACCCTTATTCTAGGATGGGTGCGATATGTATGTGTCATTCCAGACGATAACTGTCCGTAGAATTGTGCTAGAAACTTCAAACAAATTTTAAAATGTTAAGGACACAAAACGAAAGTTCAAGTTCGTTGGCCAGCATGATAGGATTACATCTTCGGGTTGAAATTTTCAAAAATGTAGTCAAAAATTTCAAATAGCCCCAAAAATTTTTTTGCGATTTGTTGTGCGAAATTATTTTTTCAGCATACTAACATGTGGTATATTCGGAATCAGCGTAAAATTTCCTATAAGAATATTATCAAGTTTTCAAAAATTTCAAAGTTGAAGAATCAGTCAAAAATCGAAATAATGCCGTTCGCTAGTTGTAAAAATTGGTAATATTTGAATAGCAGGTTATTATTTAACATACGTTTTTTGCCATAAAATTAATAGTTAACAATTTCATTGCACTCAAAGCTCTAATTTGAAATCAATTTGACATTTTACAATCGGATAACTTACAAAAATTCGCTCATACGATCATGCTGCATGACTGGTTTTTCAACTTACTGGTTCATTCTGCGCTTGCACAAACTTAAATTACGCTGAGTATCATTTTATCATTTCTTAATTGGCCAATTATGACATTTCACGCTACTTCTTGATACACACTTTCCCGCTACGGAATTTTTCAATATCATTTTTGAAACTTTTCAGTGATCTCATTCATGATAGAGACATTTTTCGTTTGTTTGGTTTTAATTCCATTTATAGATTCTACGCATCTTGAAACGAAAACCCACAAATTTTGAGGAGATGATGGGGGGTTGAAAAGTTGATTTCTTGGTCAATCACAAAGGTTTATTTTCAAAAATAATAATGCAAAATCGTGTTTTCATACATGCGAAAAGTGTCATTACCATTACTCGTTAGGTATTGTTTCTTTGGAATTTTGATATTCACGTGCTTGTTGGGTTGATAAAACCACAAACGGAATGGTAACTCAAGACCAGCTCCTTACATTGTTTATTTATGAAACGTCGAACAGACCTCAGCGCGTTAGGGTTCATTATTCGAGCCCTATCCTTGTCGTTTGGATAGGTCCTCACAAATCAGTTTCTTTAGTAGCTTCCCGTTCTGGTTAACAGCCGACAGTTGACGGGCGGTAGGTCATGCTCCGGCAGTAATAACGAACGGGAGAAAAAAAAAGGAAAAAAATAGTGGCCAGTTATAATCTTGAAAAGTGTTGAGAATTACCCTAGCAAACCATGAAACATGAGCGGCAGTGGACGATTTCAGCGTCTGATAAGAGCAGAAATGTTCCTTGGGGACCTCGAGCTCTCGGCAGAAGGCAGAAAACTGGTTTGTTATTAGAAGGGAGGGAAGCAGAGGTTTTGACGCGACGTGTGGTCACTTCTCGGATTTCAACTTAACTATCGTTCACTTCTGAAACCCTCCTCCGCGAGATCGTTCGACTTTGGTGGCCGAGTAGTAGCGGAGGGGACGATGTAAGTTGTAGCCATTTTCATATCGGTCGGTGTGGGACGTGAGCGTCGGTAGTTTGAAATTCCAGGTTTCCCTTGCATGGGGAGCGTGGGAGGAATTTGGGTTAGTTGAAAAGAGAAGTTCTAGTCAAGCAGCATGATCGTATGAGCGAATTTTCTAAAATTACCTATCGTATTAGAATATAGAATAGAATAGAGTAGAATATCAATTTATTGACAGAAAGAAAATACAATGTCAACTATGAACCAATTTCCTAAAATTACCTATCGTATTATAATATAGAATGGAATAGAATATTAATTTATTGACACAAAGAAAATACATTGAAAAATGTATAGAAGCCGATGGAATAAAAATTAAGAAAATAAGTAAATTTTCTCCTGTCCACCAACCAAACAAGTTCAGAAGGACTTGTGGTGGCTGGTGGAGCCAATAGCAATCATTTAGTCTACAAAGTTAGTAGGTAGCTAATTGCACGACGACACACAAACTACTTCAAAGGAAACACTCTACAGTTCAAAGTCCTTTATCCTGCTCAAAACTCTTGTCCGAAAATGCATGCACAAAACTACTGAAGTTGTCAGGATTAAACCTTGAAGCATAAAGGAACAATAAAACTCCGTTGTAACATTCTTTTTTGCACGGGGGAGCGTGGAAGGAATTTGGGTTAGTTGAAAAGAAAAGTTCCAGTCATGCAGCATGATCGTATGAGCGAATTTTCTAAAATTACCTATCGTTTTATAATATGTTAAATTGTAATGCAATTTGAGCGATTTCTGTAGAAAGAAATTGTTAAAAACCAATTATTTGGTGGTAGCGGAGGGGACGATGTAAGTTGTAGCCATTTTCATATCGGTCGGTGTGGGACGTAAGCGTCGGTAGTTTGAAATTCCAGGTTCCCTCTGCATGGGGAGCGTGGGAGGAATTTGGGTTAGTTGACAAGATAGGTTTCAGTCATGCAGCATGATCGTGTGAGCGAATTTTCTCAAATTACCTATCGTATTATAATATAGAATAGAGTTGAATATCAATTTATTGACAGAAAGAAAATACAATATTAAATGTATACAAGCCGATGGAATACAAATTTAAAAACTTGGCGTGTCGCGCCTCGCGTGAGTTCTACTTAGAGCCTTCGGCCAAAATTACAAAACATGAATATGCTTTAGCCTAGAACGTCAAGTATCGATCAGCCATCGATCCACGAACGTTAATTTTCGATCGGTGACGTTGAACCATCAATGAGGAAGGTGCTTATGCAGCAGTTTATCGAGCAAAATCATATGCATCAACGAAGCTACTCCATCATACAAATTTGCCGCTGCAGCTCGCCGATTTAACATCAGTGATATATCAAAGTCAATTAAATGGTTCAATCAAAAGCTATTTAGTGATAACAAACTAACAAATAATGGGCGAACCATTCCAGGTGTATTTGGAGATGGAATATTCACCTCCATGCATCATGCCTCAAAAATTGATATTGACTCGATGGAAGCAAAAACAGCGGTAGATGAAGTGCAGGATGGAAACTGGAAAGACCTCCAGAAAGGCACTTACTTGCACACAGCCATCATTGTCCAGTTCACCGGATTCAAACTTACCCAGTGTGGTATCACGAAGGGCATGAATGTGAGATTTATGCTATACGAACGCATAACTACGTCATCTCCCTCACGGAGGATATCACTACCGTCTTTTAAGAGGAAACCAGCTTTTGAGGACGATGTTCCATCCCCGTCACATAAATTCATAATTTCGTAACTTTCTTAATTAATTTTCATTCGCTCTCATTCGTCCGGGATTGTTTATTAAAGTTCATAATATTTTCATTATTAAATTTTATTGTTTTATTATTATGAGTGTGTATTAAACCAGGTCACTAGCGGACATCACTCCCTAGCCATGGATGTTTATCGGTATCGCGCTACTTTCGTTCCAATCTCATATAACGTTTTTCGGCATTTAGGTGCCGGCTAAAGCATATTCATGCTAATAAGTTAATTTCCTCCTGTCCACCAACCAAATAAGTTCATAAGAACTTGGGGTGGAGCTTGTCTCAGCCAATAACAATCATATAATCTACAAAGATAGTATCTAATTGCACAACACACAAACTACTTCAAAGAAAACACTCTACAGGTCAAATTTCTTTATCCTGCTCTAAACTCTTGTCCGAAAATGCACAAAACTATTGAAGTTGTCTACAAGCATAAAGTAACAATAAAAGTTCGTAGTATGCATTCTTTTTTGAACGTTCAGTATTAAATTTAGGAACAGAATGTTTATGAGAGTACGTGCATGAAGCTTTAAACTATCGTTCACTTCTGAAACCCTCCTCCGCGAGATCGTTCGACTTTGGTGGCCGAGTAGTAGCGGAGGGGACGATGTAAGTTGTAGCCATTTTCATATCGGTTGGTGTGGGACGTGAGCGTCGGTAGTTTGAAATTCCAGGTTTCCCTTGCATGGGGAGCGTGGGAGGAATTTGGGTTAGTTGAGAAGTTCTAGTCATGCAGCATGGGGGTTGAAAAGAGAAGTTCCAGTAATGAGCGAGTGTGGTAATGGGCGTTCATGAGTTCGGTCATGATCGTATGAGCGAATTCTCTAAAATTACCTATCGCATTATAATGTGTTAAATTGTGTTGCAATTTGAGCGATTTCTGTAGATAGAAATTGTTAAAAACCATATATTTGGCGGTGGCGAAGGGGACGATGTAAGTTGTAGCCATTTTCATATCGGTTGGTGTGGGACGTGAGCGTCGGCCGTTTGAAATTCCAGGTTTCCCTTGCATGGGGAGCGTGGGAGGAATTTGGGTTAGTTGAAAAGAAAAGTTCCAGTCATGCAGCATGATCGTAGGAGCTAATTTTCTGAAATTATCTATCGTATTATAATAAAGAATAAAATAGAATAGAATATCAATTTATTGACGGGAAGGAAATACAATTTAAAATGTATACAAGCCGATGGAATAAAAATTAAAAGAATAAATAAATATTCTCCAGCCCACCAACGAAATAAGTTCATAAGAACTTGTGGCGGCTGGTGGAGCTGGTCTCAGCCAATAACAATCATGTAATAAATGCTAAATTATAAAGCAATTTGAGCGATTTCTGGAGAAAGAAATGGTTAAAAACCAATTATTTGGCAGAAAAACTCATTCTAAATAAAATTAAGTGTTTCAAAAAAGATTTAGAATTTTTAGGTTTTTTTTGCAGTTTTCATAGATTTTTCAGCAAATAATAATGAAATTCAAGTATGTTAATTTCAGCATAATTTTGTGAAAAAACGTGTAGGTAGGTCCCTACACAGAGGTGTATATGTGCATCTCTATCGACAACTGAAAAACGTGTGGCAAGTGCTGCACGACAACGCTGAAGAGGAATAAGATATCGGATGGAAAACACTCAGATTTCTATAAAACCATGGTTCCATCAGATGGGAATGGATAAAACATCGATCCGGATGATGGCCCGTCTCCGTTCTAATCATGGATTGTGTTCATCGTATTTGAATCGAATCGGACTGCGAGAATCACCAATATGCACAAAATGTGGTTCCCAGGATGAAACGCTGGAACACATACTTATGATATGCCCAACCGACACCGCAGCTAGAGGTAAATTTTAGGCTTAATCTCCCAACATATGGAGAACCCCGCACATTACCACCAAATTATTCATTTGAAATCGCAATCAATCTACAGAACTGTGCGCGCTTATATTAATGACATTAAAGTGAAAATTTAATACTGCTTAATTGTAATAATTCGTGTCATGACCACGTAATGTTTATGAAATAAAGGTCTTCATGGCTGTTGCCCCTGGCTAATGTCAACTGAAGAAAAAAATCTAACTTTGAACACAAATCATGGCTACTGATTACACAAACCAAACTCGTAAACGAGTTCCACTATCTGCTTTACAAGCAGATACCATGTTACATGGATATGTCTTTGATTGGGGATTTCATAACGGTTGTCCTCAAAAGTTGTAAACAAATCCTTTAACTTTAAACATATCCCTGGGCCGCATTCCGACTGATTCTAACAAAACAGTACTTATAGAAATGTTGAAAATAACTGTGGAGAGAAGCCACTCCCACTACAATGAGTTGTTTACAGTCGACTGTTGTCAAGTGGATGAAAATGTTTCCTATGGAGTGGAGTAAATGATGCTATTGCTTTACGTTAAGAATATTGTAACCGGCTTATTAAAATTGTTTATAGTCCAATCAACTTAGTTTAGGAATGTAGCCAGGTACGTAAGGAGGGGGAAATTGGTAGCTTGAGATGTGAACATTTATCACATAAATCAAGCGCTTTCCAACGAGTGGCGAACGATTTCTGTGCGATGAAAACTGTGGAAGTTCCATTCCCCTAGCAACGGCTGGGTTGTACGTGAAAAACACTGAAATTGTGACACAAATTTTGCGTCACGGAAATTTTTGGTTGACCCCCCCAGAGCAAAGACATAATTATCCATGTCAAAAACGGACTTAGCAATATTAGCTTATAACTGAGCGTAATAAAACAGCTTTCCTTGATACTACAGAGGCTTAGGGATTATGAGATGCTGTGATAAAATGAGAGCATTCCAAAAAGTGGCTAACGATGTTCCTGCTATGAAAGCTAAGGGAGTTACACTTTCCTAGTAACGCATTGGTTGTACGTGAAAATCAATAGAAAACCCCACCGTGAGTGACGCTCGTGACGTGACGAAAACAAATGGAAACGCCCTGTTAATCATTATTAAATGATAAAAAAAGAAATGAATACAAATTCTAGCGTTGATATACCTACCTACTTATTTTGTAAATGTGCTTTGACTAAAAGCTCGCTCAGATAGATATACAATTAACGACGCTTCATTTCCCAGTCCTAGATCAAAAATCTTTGTTAATTTCGTTTCATCTATTCTGCAAGTATATTGTAAATGTTTTATTGCATATTTAAAACTATTTGATTTTCAATTTTATCTTAAAGTGTAATTATGGTTAAAATCATTTTCAGTGGCCGTGTTCGTGGAGTAGGTAG
This sequence comes from Adelphocoris suturalis, assembly GCA_030762985.1. Taxonomy (NCBI): domain Eukaryota; kingdom Metazoa; phylum Arthropoda; class Insecta; order Hemiptera; family Miridae; genus Adelphocoris; species Adelphocoris suturalis. The sequence continues at coordinate 65,067,926 of CM061047.1, forward strand.
GTAAACCACCCGTGTCCAGCTGTGTACGTTTTAGTTAACTACCTCAGGGTGTTAGGGGAGTGGTCGGTAATTATAAATGATGGAGGCCGAAAACCCACTTTCCAATTTTCTAACCCTCGGTTAACTTGTTAAGTAAATTAGCTACCGAATCATTAATTCCGATCCCTTCATTTATACTCGTAATTATGGAATTGGGGAAACGGGTTTAATGGATCGGAAAACAATTAAAATCTTAACGACTGGTAGCGCCGACGGTTTTGGTCCAGGTAGAAAAATTAACAGCTTCACACGGGGTAAGGAGAAGGTGAGGGTCTGATGGTTTTCACGTGATGAGTTCTTTGGAGAGCCATGAAAGTTCATTAAGCTACCTACCTACCAGGAAAACATCGCTAAATGGATGGCGTATAAAAGAGCTGGATTCATTAGACTTCCATCGTCTTATCCGAATGTTTCGGTAAGAGATTCGAGATTGTGAACATAGCGAACCGTACAAATCAAACAGCTGCAACATGCATGGTCATCAATGACCATGCTTATGAACTTATGATATCGTGGCCAAAAGCAAAACTTATTTTAGCAGTTTTAGATATATTTGATGCAAATGTCACATCAGCATAACATCAAATGTACCTACTCTTCAAACAACATATAATCAAATCATAACGTAGAATTCAGATAAATACGTTTATTGTCGAATGAACTCCCAGACCCTCGGATAAATGCAGTTTTCGAATAGTTACATAATAGCAGAGGATACATAGTAGGAGTACGTGGGAGGGGTGACGGTGTATAGGAAGGCGGCCGGGTGCGCTCACGTTAATGATATCGTGGCCAAAAGTAATTCGCATTTTTATTTCAGACCACATTTTCCTAGAGACGTCCTTCAATAGAGAGTTGTTTTTGTTCAGAACATGGAATTTCGAATCGGTAATCTCTTCAGCGAGTGTAAAAGAAATAATGAAAGGGGGGGATTGTACTATGTCCGTATGTTACAAAAGCTTAATCAGACCTCAAACTTTCACCTATTTGACTAATAAAACTATTGAATTATTCCATTGCTCGGTGATCGTAACTACCTAGAAGTTTATGTTACCGGTAAAGTTTAAAATAAGGCATTGTATACAATGTCTAGTCTTGTATACAATGTCTAGTATAGAATATATGAATGGAACAGGCAATGTGTAAAATGAATCTCATTTTATACTTTACCTAGGCAATGTATAGAATCGTGCACTCGGCAAAGTGTCCTTCTGATCAATCCTTACCTGGTCTGGGCACCTTTGTTGGAGATATAGGTCAGAATGATGTGTATAGTTTGGTGGTCTGGATGCTCACAAGCTCGCATCTCAAAAATACATAACATCAAGTAGTCAATCCCTTAGTAAAATTCAGATTTGTTGGACATATAGGTCAGAATGATGAGTATTTATACTTTGACTAAATCAATGGTAGGCATTATATACACTGCCTAGGCATTGTGTACATTTTCTAGCCATTGTGTTTAAAGAGAGTTAAATGTGAAGGAATTTCATACTTTGCCTAAAAAATACAATGATTGTATTCAACGACTAGTCATTGTATACAATGCCTGCATTTCAAACTTTACCTGTAACATATATATTACTCCGTCCGTGGGTTTTCCGGGTATTTTGTAAATACGTTGGAAGGAACATACACGTCTCCTTCTAGCCTCACTTTATTGCCGTTTTTTAATTTCATACTTAAATACCGGAAAGAAAAAACCAAGAATAAAAGCGCGTTGTTATCAGCAACGTAAACAACGAAGTAATAAACAGCAGATGAGAGCGTAAAACTTTGACTATGAATGATACGGTACGGCTGTATAGATCCGATGGTCTTTGCTGTTGAGTGGGACATGTAAATTGATCAGAAACGGTGAATCAATTTCGTTTGCCCACACACGGATTTTTCAGTTTTTCTACCCCACCCTTTACAACCACCCCTTACTTAACCCCCTAGTCGTGGACTTTCGTTTGAGCCCACACGTGGATTTTCCAGTTTTTCCACCCCGACCCCTCACAACCACCCCTTACTGAGCAGGGGTTGCGCGATTTTGATGTAGCCTATATTTTGCGCCAGATGTGGTTGGTCATATTAAAAAAAAAATCGCGCAAATCTGTCAATCCTTTCAAAAGTTATAGAGGTACCCACATACAGACGCTTGACTTTATTAATATAAAGAAGATAGATATAAGTAAGTACCTGATGATATTTATTTATATTCGAAAGCCGAAGGCGCGAAACTGCAAAATGGTCAATATAAATTAATATATCTCATCTTCTCCGCTAATATGACCGGGCAACGGTCATGGTGGTCACATGGTGGAAAATGAACCTATTTTTAGAAGGTTTTGCGATCATTGTTGCCAATATTTCATGGAATTCGGTGGAGACAGTTCCCGTCTTGACATTCATTTCAGGTAAGTCACTCACTCACCCAAGAAAGTGTCTGACATACTCACGTAAGTAACGATTTCACTCCTTCTGTGAATTCCAATCTGGAGTGTTTCACTTACTCGAGCCGTTCCTTCACTCCTGTGAGCACAAGTCAGTTCTCAACTTGAGCAATGTTTATGAATCCGGCCCTTAGTGGAAGTACATGGTGGGGGTGACGATGTATAGGAAGGCGTTAAAGATATCGTGGCTAAAAGAGGAACTCATTTCAGTAGTTTTAGATGTATTGATGAAAATGTCACTTCAGCTTAGCACCAAATGTACATTCAAACAACATATAATCCAATGGTGCTGTAGAATTAAGATAAATTCAGTTATTGTCGAATGAAATCTGGAGGTCACCCCCCGACCCCCGGTTTATGCAGTTTAGATCAAGGATCGAAGCAAGAAAATGTGGAACAAGTTTTTCGAATAGTTACATAATATTAGAGGATACATAGCAGGAGAACATGGGACGGTGTACAGGAAGGCGGCCGGGGAGCTTACGTTTATGATATCGTGGCCAAAAGAGAAATTCATTTCAGCAGGTTTAGGTATATTTAATGAAAATACCACTTCAGAATATCATCAAATGTACTCTTCAAACAGCATATAATCGAATGGTGCTGTAGAATTCAGATAAATACAGTTATTGTCGAATGAAATCTGGTGGACCCCCCCCCCCCCCCACACCCCTAGTTTATGCAGTTTAGATCAAATATGGAAGCGAGGAAACGAGGAACAAATTTTTCGAATAGTTACATAATAGCAGAGGATACATAGTAGGAGTACATGTGAAGGGTGACGGTGTATAGGAAGGCGGCCGGGTGCGCTCTCGTTAATGATATCGTGGCCAAAAGTAATTCGCATTTTTATTTCAGACCACATTTTCCTAGAGACGTCCTTCAATAGAGAGTTGTTTTTGTTCAGATCATGGAATTTCGAATCGGTAATCAATTCAGCGAGTGTAAAAGAAATAATGAAAGGGGGGAATGGGTGGTACCGATTCCGTATGTTAAAAAAGCTTTATCAGACCTCAAACTTTCACCTATTTGACCAATATAACCATTGAATTATTCCATTGCTCGGTGAGTGTAACTATCTAGAAGTGTAGGTATATACTACTCCGCTGGGATTTTCCTGGTATTTTGTAGATACATTGGGAGGAACATACACGTCTCCTTCCTAGCCTCACTTTATTGACGTCCGCCGTTTTAAAATTCATACTTTAATACCGGAAAGAAAAACCAAGAATAAAAGCGCGTTGAAATATATCAAGGTTGTGGCAATGTTAACAACGAAGTAATAAACAGCAGATGAGAGCGTAAAACTTTGACTATGAATGATATTATATTATAATAGATATAAGTAAGTACCTAATGATATTTATACTTCTCCGCACAGTCATGGTGGTTATATGCTGGAAAATGAACTTATTTTTAGAAGGGTTCGCGATCAGTGTCGCCAATATTTCATGGAATTCGTGGAGTCAGTCTCGACTTGACATTCATTTCAATTAAGTCACTCACTCACCCAAGTAAGTGTCTGACACTCACGTAAGTAACGATCTCACTCCTTCTATGAATACCAATCTGGAGTGTTTCACTTACTCGAGCCGTTCCTTCACTCCTGTAAGCACAAGTCAGTTCTCAACTTGAGCAACGTTTATGAATTCGGCCCTTAGTGGGAGTACATGGGAGGGGTGACGGTGTATAGGAAGGCGGCCGAGTGCACTCACATTAACGATATCGTGGCCAAAAGAGAAACTCATTTCAGCAGATTTCGATATATCTGATGAAAATCTCACTTCAGCATATCAAACAACATATATAATCAAATGGTGCTGTAGAATTCAGATAAATTCAGTTATTGTGGAATGACCCCCGGACCCCAGCATAAATGCAGTTTAGATCAAAGATCATAGCAAGGAAACATGGAACAAGTTTTTTGAAAAGCTGCATAATAGCAGAGGATACATAGTGGGAGTTCGTGAGAAGGGTGACGGTGCATAGGGTGCACTCACGTTAACGATATTGTGGCCAAAAGAGAAACTCATTTCAGCAGGTTTAGATATATTTGATGAAAATTTCACTTCAGCATATCATTAAATGTACTCTTCAAACCACATAAATCATATGGTGCTGTAGAATTCAGATAAATAGAGTTTATATTGAATATTACTCCGAATTTCATAAGTTGGTAGGCATCAATAGATTTTGAGTGGCGAATGAGGTTTTATGCTTCGTATTGACGGTTATGTAGTTTTACATTCTATCTTCTACAGTAACAGTCTACAGTCCTCTTGGTTTCACAATTATATCATTGAATTTAATATAGTCTGCTAACAACAGCAGACCAGTTTCGGTGATCATCACTTCATTATCTGTTACTGTAACCATCCAAACCTTGTTAGCAGTTCATAATTAATTAATTTTTTAAATTTTCTGTCGGACCACGATTAATGTACCCAGGTTTATGAAAGCACTATTGAGTGAAGAAAATGTTTTCACGGCAATTAAAATGGCTTATTATTGAATAAAACGTGCTTCGTTTTGACGGTTATATAGTCTTACATTCTAATAGTCTACAGTAACAGTCTACAGTCTGCTTGGTTTTACAGTTTTATCATTATAGAATTTAATATAGTCTGCTAACAAGAGCAGACCAATTCCAGCGATCATCAGATCTTCATTATCTCTTACTGTATCCGGCCAAACCTTGTTATCAGTTCATAATTATTAATTTTTTTAAATTGTCTGTCGGCCCACGATTAATGTACCCACGTTTAGGAAAGCACTATTGAGTGAAGAAAATGTTTTCACGGCAATTAAAACGGCTTATTATTGAATAAAACGTGCTTCGTTTTGACGGTTATATAGTCTTACATTCTAATAGTCTACAGTAACAGTCTACAGTCTGCTTGGTTTTACAGTTTTATCATTATAGAATTTAATATAGTCTGCTAACAAGAGCAGACCAATTCCAGCGATCATCAGATCTTCATTATCTCTTACTGTCCGGCCAAACTTTGTTAGCAGTTCATAATTATTAATTTTTTTAAATTGTCTGTCGGCCCACGATTAATGTACCCACGTTTAGGAAAGCACTAGGTATTGAGTGAAGAAAATGTTTTTCACGGCAATTAAAATGGCTTATTATTGAATAAAACGTGCTTCGTTTTGACGGTTATATAGTTTTACATTCTATAGTCTACAGTAACAGTCTGCTTGGTTTTACAATTTTATCATCATAGAATTTAATATAGTCTTCTAGCAACTGCAGACCAGTTCCGGTGATCATCAGTTCATTATCTGTTACTGTAACCGGCCAAACCTTGTTAGCAGTTCATAATTAATTAATTTTTTATATTGTCTGTCGGCCCACGATTAATGTACCCACGTTTAAGGAAGCACTATTGATTAAGGAAAATGTTTTCCTCGGCCATTACAATGGTTTATTATTGAATAAAACTCCGAAATTCATAAGTTGGTGGGCATCAATAGATTTTGGGTGGCGAATGAGGTTTTATGCTTCGTTTTGGCGGTTGTATAGTTTTACGTTCTATATTCTACAGTAACAGTCTGCAGTCTCCTTGGTTTTACAATTTTATCATTATAGAACTCAATATAGTCTGCTAACAACTGCAGACCAGTTCCGTCGGTCGTTATCTATTACTGTAACGGGCCAAACCTTGTTAGCAGTTCATAATTAATGTCTTTTTTAAATTGTCTGTCGGCCCACGATTAATGTACCCACGTTTAGGAAAGCACTATTGAGTGAAGAAAATGTTTTTCACGGCAATTAAAACGGCTTATTATTGAATAAAACGTGCTTCGTTTTGACGGTTATATAGTTCTACATTCTATAGTCTACAGTAACAGCCTACAGTCTATTTGGTTTTACAATTTTATCATCATAGAATTTAATATAGTCTTCTAGCAACTGCAGACCAGTTTCCGGTGATCATCATTATCTGTTACTGTAACCGTCCAAACCTAGTTAGCAGTTCATAATGAATTTATTTTTTATATTGTCTGTCGGCCCACGATTTAATTTACCCACGTTTAAGGAAGCACTATTGATGAAGGAAAATGTTTTCCTCGGCCATTACAATGGTTTATTATTGAATAAAACTCCGAAATTCATAAGTTGGTGGGCATCAATAGATTTTGGGTGGCGAATGAGGTTTTATGCTTCGTTTTGACGGTTTTATGGTCCACTCCGGCGAGGAGAGATGGAGCAAGTCTTCATCCGAGCGCCGTGACTTAAATAACTAAGTGTGGAGCGAGCTCGACGAGTAGGTACGAGTATATCTCTCTCTCGGGGTTCGGATGAGGGAATGGGCGGACCTTTAGCGAGCTAGGGAGCTCATGAACAATCGGATAAAACATTACGGAGGTCAAAGGGTCAAGAGCTGTTCGGGCGAGTAATAGTTGCCGACTGACGTCATAACAGTGCCGGGCATCACACCCGCGGAGCGCCTTCCGAGTCCTGGGCCCCGAATCCAGCGATTTTCATGCGCCGAGACAGTCGAGCTCGCTGCACGGAATGACTATTGTTTCAATCGATAGCCGGTCACTTGGTGGAATTTCGAAATTTTCATGTCTTTACATTGGCACGAGAATTAAAAACTGTTCTTGTCAAGAGAGTAACTTTAGTTTAATTTGTATTGTTTTATTTTTATTATGATGTAGTTTTTTATTATGAACCAGCATCATTGACAGGTATCGATGACAACGCAGACCTCGGACACTTATCGTGCAAAACTACATCATTCGAGTTTGACGTTTATTCTTATATTGAGATCTATACACCTATGCACTTACTTAATAAAATAATTTACTTTTATATTATAAAGTGTTGATCACTAACATTACATGATGCCGAAACCTAAAACCAGAAGAAAGTCGGTTCCAGACAGTGATTATGAAGACGAGGTAGGCGCCAAAGAAGTACCGAGTCATTTACGCTTCAAAGGGGTAAGTGCAAAACCACCAAAGCCGTTAATAATTGATACTGGTCCTAATATGGTCCCGAAACTTTGACTGGTATGCCATCGCTTGTTACCTTCACGAAAAACCGCAAGTGCAAGTAGCAACTTTCATGATGGCAATCGGTGAAGACGTAATCGAAATTATCGATACGTTCACATTATCAGAAAGACAAAGCAATGATCTAACGACTATAAAACAAAGCTTTTCGGACTACTTCGTAAAAAATCGAACATAACATAGGAGAGATATCTTTTCAACTCAATCATTCAAGAAAAGGGACAACAATTTGAAGATTTCCTCACAAAAATCCTCACAAAAGCCAACGATTGCGAATTTTGCGATATGAAAGAAGAATTAATTCGCGATAGAAAAGTGATAGGCGTATTTGACGATCGCGTCCGTGAAAAATGCTTAACGAAGATAAGCTGACATTTAACGATGTCGTTAAAATTTACCGCACAGCTGAAGAAACCAAAACTCATTTAACAGGGATATCAAGAAACAAAAAAACAATACGAAATAAATCATGTAGCTCAAAATAAACAATCCCTATGGAAAAACAACGATCCATTCCACTGCCGCCGCTGCGGGGAAACTCATACCAGGATGTCATGCTCATCTTACCAAAAGAAATGCACCAAGTGCTTCAAGATTGGTCATTTCTCTCACTGCTGTAGAACACCGAAAAGAGTAAATACGTTAATTAAAGATGAAAATATTGATACTAACATCGAATCAAATTCAACAAACGGTGCCGAATATCAGTAGTGTGTACTTTCCAGCTTCGGAGAGTGTGTTCTTGTTCAAAGAGCTTGACCAAAAATATGCAGAACAACCGCGATGATTGGATAGAAACGTTGGTATTACCAAGCAATATCAAAGTAGGTTTTAAACTTGATACAGGTGCGCAATGCAATATTATCAATTCAGAAATATCAAGTAAATGTACAATTCACGTATCACCTTCTTCAGTAGCAAACATAATCTATTAATCGAAAGATAGAGTTCCTGTCCTAGGAGAATGTTTCGTTAAAGTTACATACAAGAAGCCAACCTCTCATCGAATCAAATGTATAGTACGAGTATTACCAGACGATTACCAACCAATCCTTGGATTATCTACTTGCAAAGATTTGGGACTTATAAAACGGGTCGATACGACTTAGTTCGAAACATTTGACAGCAAAATATTCAACGGTATTGAATGTTTAAAAGATTTTCAACACGACATCGATTTTATACCAGAACCTTAATTTAAAATTTTCCCGGCTAGAAGAATACCATTTGCTATTAGAGATGAGGTTAAAAGAAAAGTTAGACATTATGGTAGAAATGGGTATTATAAAACCTGTATCTGAACCCACTCCTGCAGTATCGCCGATGATCGTAGTTAGACAAAAAGAAAAAATACGTAATTGTTTGGATCCCACTAATCTTAATAAGAACATTCACAGGAGACATTATCCACAAACAACATTTGAAGAGATTGCTCCTGGGCTTGGAAACTCATCTTGGTTCTGCACACTTGCTGATCACTACGGCAGGTTGCCAATTTCGTTGTGCAATTCTTAGGAGGATGCGGTCTCCAATTTAAAATTCTTTGGGTTTTATCTTCGATCACTGTTCCGTTTCTCCCTTTCTTTTTGATTTTTCAAGGATGCTGTAACATCATTCATTACCTTTGGTAATAGCAAAATTTCGGATGTAGCTATAAATGTTTTTGTCCTCCGACTAATTAGACGCTGTACGGG